>BMAV01027528.1:0-48390 GCA_019973955.1 Trichonephila inaurata madagascariensis | reverse complement strand
CAAAACCCCACCGGTTTAATTTTTTTTCAAATTTACCTCCTTTTTTTGTTATGCTGAATGTGTATTCTAAAAAAAGATAGCGCCCCCCCCCCCATTTATCCTCATGTTGCGGCCCGCATGAAATATCTAACATATGTATGAAGCGTGCGTGAATTAGTTCACTTATGTATGCGGCCCCAGCCAAAAAAAGGGTTGAGTACCCCTGCACTTTCATGAAGTAACAAAATCATCATTATAAAAAAAGAAGGTTTACTTAAGATTTTTTTTAGTTAAAAGAATTAGATAGAATGCTTTCATAAAAATAAAAATTTGAAAAAAATATTTTCATTATGAAGACAGTACTTCTCAAACTTTTAATGTTTGAGACCCGATTTTCAATCATAATTTTCACTGCGCCTCCCTCTATACATTTGTATTGAATTCAATAATAATGTATTTTGACACTAAAGCTAAAATACCCCTTTAATTGTAAACTGTACAAATTATCAACATAAGTATTAAATTTTGCATACAATTTTGTAATTGACAAGCTCATAGGGTCACTAATAATGCTTAAACTTGTTCTTAACTTAATATTGATGATTTAATAATCAAATACATTGCGTAATACTGACACATTTATAAGTATATTATATCATTGTAATAATATATTTTTTTATTATCTGTGAACGTTTTTTGTTTTGATCCCATATAGTAAATTAATAATTTTTGTTAATATTTTATTTTCAACTTTTCAATATGCTCGCTCCCCCTGACAGGATTATCACGCCCCCCCCCTAGGGGGCACACCCCACAGTTTGAGAAACGCTGACTTAAGAAATATTATTTAATGTTATTAATAGGATATAGCACGAAAACATTTTCTTTCTGACTTAATCTTAGTAGTAGAAATAGTAAGAAATATAAATATTGGTTAATACAAAAATTTATTAAAATATTACTGTACTTTCAAAGGTTTGTGTATAAGAAAAAATGGTTCAATGGTTTGTATAAAAACGTTACCATCGATTCTAAGCCGCACCCCAACCCCGAATTCTCTACGTGTTTTTGAGAAAAAATAAAAAAAAAATATTGTAAAAGGTTCATCGATAAACGATATTTAAGAAATTTAAATAAAATTGTTGAGAAATAGTAAGAAGTTAATCATTAATTTTTTTACCAATATTTAAAACTTTCAAATACATACTTGAACTTATAATTACGTCAGTATCATGTTTTGAAAACGATTCGTCATTCGTAACAACTGACTTCGGAATTGGCACAGGCGTCGCTAGTTTCCTACGTGGTGTCATCTTCCATGCCATCCAATGCATTTGTTATTCAAAATTTTTTTAAAAGAATGGATTGTAGAAGAATGTAAAAGAATTATTAAAGACTGTTGAGAGAGAGAGAGAGCATTTACAAGCAAAAATTGCATCATTTTACTTACGCTATTGACGTATATTTGTTTCATCCGTGTCAAATTTTCAGTGGCCACTGCTGTGTATTTCCGTTTTTTTCCCCTGCTTATAAAATCACCCCACCCCCTCTTTTCATACTTGTGTTGTATTGAACTCGTCTTGATGCTATTACTGATAGCCTGGATGTTTAAGTGATTAAAAGATAGAGCGTACACACACACAAAATAAGTCCCTAAATACGAGCGACAACAACGTTTAGCATAGACTGCGGAAGGGAATAAGTCATAAATAAGTGACCAGAACGGACGGTTACATTTTTCTTTTTGAAAGGGGTGGAAACTCATTTTCCCCCTCCAACAAATATTTTGCCTTCGATTCTAAGCCGCACCAGATTTTCAGTAGCATTAACCCTGGAAAAATAGTGCGTCTTAGATTTGAGTAAATGCGGTAGATATAAATTTTGCAAAACTGTTGTTTTTTTTAATAATGTTTTTTATACACATAGAAATCTAATAAATCTTTTAATCTTAAAAGCAATAATTTTATGGAAAAATATTCTCTCTTGTGGATTCCTTTTAAATAACATCACAATCAACAACTCATTAAAATTGCTAGAAATTTTATTATTTTTTTTCAAGTTTATGAAACATCCTATATTTTTTGATTAAATAAATTAAGTTTACTAAGCAATGAAAAAACACAACAATTTCATTCATTCACTCAATAAGATTATTTTCAAATTTTTGTAACTTTTAAGGATTGTAGAAAGAACCTGTGTTTAACATTTGTTTGATTACATCAAGGAAGCAAAATTACAAAATCTTCAGACATATATTTTAAAATTTTACTCTAATTCACTGGAATTTGAATATTTTTGGTTGACATTTTAATGAAACAAAACTTTTAAAACATAAGGCTTCATTTCGAAAGTAATTTTTGAAGCAGTTTAGAATAAAATGCACTAATTACATTTTTTTTTTCGTAATTTTAATTTTTTTTTAAATGATTAAGAAAGTTTTACATTAGATATCAAAGCCTCTTTAAATAAACGCAGATAAACAATTTTTTTATTCTTTGATAAACTGAACCTCCATCCTTAAATACGTCTCTTTTCATTATCATAAATGAGATAAAAATTCCATTTATCTACTATTTAATATCGCATTTGAATCTCAGCGATATTTAGCATGTACGAGTTGGTGAATATTGATTATTTTTACGAGAGTTATTAAACTCTGCTTATTAGCTCTGGTCCATCAAAACCTCATTTAAATCAACTACTCCAAGCTTTCAAAGAAATCATCGATTTCTCATTATCATTAATCGTTTGAAAAATGCATCGAAAAGTAACTCAGACTTATTCGACACCACAGAGAAAAATGCGATGAAACCGTTTATTTCTTAATTATAGCTTTCACTGATTATAAGGTAATTGAAGTCATGCGCGCAATGAGAGAATCCGTGTGCTAAAATAAGTTCTGGGTTTATAGTATAGCATTGCCCTCTGGTGGATAATAAGTAAACTAACTTGTAATTTGGAGTTCGAGAAACTGAATAATGAAGATAGCAAATAGTCTTTTTAAATATTGCTAAAACTAAATGTTATTATAAAAATAAGGATTGAGGGTGAAAAATTAATGATTCTATGACTTTTTTGGGTATATTTTCTGAAATAAAGCTGTTCTAATTTTCTGCACAAGCTTCGTTCTTGTAACATGAAAGGAAAGTACAAAATATGGTTGCTTTAAATACATTGGGCGTCTAATTCAGCTTACCATCAGAAAATAATTATTTAAAATGCGATGTATAATATCTTAAATCAAGGAACTTAATTCAATGTTATCGCTTAGATCAACGCATGAAAATAATTCTTATTATTAATTAATTATTATTGATTTTAATAATACAGATATACTTTTCATAAATAAAATTTAAAAATCTTATTCATGTAATAGTGAAATATAATTTTTCCTTTGCTAAAATTTTGCAAAAAAATAAAATAAAAAATAAACTAAAAATTTAATATTACTTTTTAAAAACATCTGAATAATAATTTAAATCAATATAACTTAATTTAAATAATAATTACTATCAAGACAGCCTTAACAAAGAACAAGTAATATAAAAAAAAAATTTTAAGTCAATTCCTGCATAGATCAACAAAGTAAATTTTTATTTTAGCTACTTTTTTATTAAATAGTTACAATTAATATAAGTATGTATATACATAGGACAGAATCACAATATTAAGTGGTAATTAATTTTTATTAATTATCATTATAGTATCGTATTATCATCCAAAACCATCGGGTATATAAAATTTCAGTTCAACTGAATGGTTTAAAACGTGAGAAAAAAATATTGGAAAGTTTTGAGACAAGTCGTTAAAAATAAAAAAATATGGCTGTATTTGTAATTCTTTAAATAATTAGTTTCAGTCAATTAATTTTAATTGATTGTAATTAAATTATCGTTATTTTACCCAAAACAATAGTGTGTAGATAATTTCAGCTCAAATGATAGCTTTAAAATGTGAGAAAAAAACCTTTTCAAGTTTTGACACAAGTCGCCAAAAATGATGCCAAAGGACTGTATTAGTAATTCTTTGAATAATTAGTTTTAGTTTATTAATTTTTATTAAAAAAAATTAAATTACTGTACTGTCATCTAAAATAATCATGTAATTAAAATTTCAGCTCAATTGAGCGATTTAAAGTATATTTTATTAACGAATGAAAATTCCACCAAGATAAATAAATAAAGAGTGTGAGCTAATAATGTAGGAATTGAAAAAAAAATTATGATTTTGAGGTTTATACCATGACAATATTTAACTTTTCGGAACACTTGCAATATTGTAGATTTTGGCATAATTGAGATAAAAATAGTTATTTTAATTATTTAAAAAGTATAATATTGTAATAATAGCATGGCTCTTTTTAAATATACTATTTCCAAAAAGATTAGTCCTAAAGTCAATGTTAAGTCGAAGTGTGTATATAATATTATGTATTTCAATCTATAAATTTGATTTAAAATAAAATTTATGAAAGTTAAGTAATTTATAACTTATTAAGATATCCGAGACTACTTTCGAAACCATGATTTTGCGCACTAATGAATATATTTCTTTTAATATTTAGTATCACTGAGACTAGAATGCACACATAAAATTGTTTTAAGAATAGTATTACAATAAAAAATTATTTAAATGCAATATTTTGGCAAAAAGTGAACTTAGAATTACCTATTTTCAAAACATTTTCTCCTTTTATGAAAAATGCTTCTATAATAGCATTATTTTGCTTATATATAGCTAAGACTGCTCCAGGGAGCCTGAACTAAAATTTTTGGAAGATTCAAATTACTTTCAGAGTTAATAAGAATTGAAATAATTACCGGTGTGTTTTTTGTCAAAAAATTTCCCCATCCTAATATACTAAAATAACGGATAAATTCACTTCTAAGATATAGTTCACAAATCCTAGTCCAGGCTCTGTACAGAGGTCTGCGCTATGTATAGGCAAAATATTATCACTATAGAAGCATTTACCATAAAAGGAAAATGTTTCGAAAGTATGTAATTCTATGTTCATTTTTTGCCAAAATCTTGCATTAAAATTATTTTTTTATTGTAAAATAGTTTTTTAAATTAATTTTATACGTGCATTCTAATCTAAGAACACAAAATATTAAGAAAAATATTCGTTTGTGAGCTTTTGTAAAATCGCGGTTCTGAACGTAGTCGGATACCTTGAACAGCTAAATCGTTTTGCAAAATGGTTTGCTGTTTATAAGAAGATACCTTATATATGCATTCATTACAATATCATTTCCATTAAATGCGATTTAATTTCTACAGGTATTAAATTAGGAACCAAAAAAAAAAATTCGATGCAAATCAAATCTAATATTTGCTCAGCTCTAAATCCTCGGTAATTTTATTATGCTGCGCAATTGATGAAGTTACAACGCTCATGAAGATAATAAAGTAATGGCATTTGCTCCTGAATGTGAGTAATATTTCCTAATCTCTTTCTGACAGAGAAATTTGGTAAAACCCAGATCCCATATAACTCTACCCACTGGCAGAATCTGCCAGAATCAGAATGAAAAACAATTTCGTTCATGATTATTATTTCCTATACATCATTTTTCCCCAGCAAAATAATTTAACCCAAAAAGAAATGTATAATAGAGAAAAATGTACAGTTTTTCTTACTTTAAGGTAGTTTTATGATTTTATATATATACCTTATCTTGAAAGTTTGACAGTGTTAAATGCTTAAGAAATCATAGATCGAAAAAAAGAATCTTTTTAAAGTTATTTTTTGCTTAGAAGTCTATTTTAACAAAATGTGCTTTATATTACTAATACCAAGAAATATTTTTGGTAGTATTTCATTTTATGCTTTAATATATAAAAATGCGAATAATTGTTTCCCAACGTTTATTTGGAGCAGAAATGTTTTAAGTTGTTGAAAAGTTTAAAAAAATAATAAATAAATAAACATTTTTATAACAATTCAATGAATTTAGTGAAATAAAAATTCAATGCTTTTTTGCAAAAGAAATGGGTTTCCGAATACAAAAAGAACTTTTGTTGAAAACTGGAAATATAAAAATATATAAATAAACAGATGCAATATGTGTTAAATTCGAGAAATATTGAAAATAAAATTGCGAATCTTTTGAAAAAAAAATTGCTTTATTATTTATTTTTCATACAATAACTTTTATATTTTAATTGCTAAAATCTCCTGTAAATTTAGAAATAATATAATTCAAAGAAATTGTTTTAATACAAATTAAAATGATTTGACTGTCAAATTAAATGCTTCAACTGTTGTATTTTTCTACGTTATGATACAAGGCAAAATGATTGCTTAATTTTGATAATTATTGTTAGAAGAGGGTTGTTAATTGTTTTGAATAAAGTGATTTTCACAAAAACTAATTTGTGTTGTTAAAAAAAGACTTAAATTACCGGATTTTTTTAAAAAAATTATACAACCTCTGACAATTAAGTTCTGTGCATAGTTCTGTAATATTAATGCAGATAAAGTATTAACGAAAGTTACCATACTGTCTTTCGAATGTGTCACCTTCCATAATTATGCACCTCAGAGATCTGCTTTACATGTCCTGAAAACTTTACAATAAGTCTTCTTTTGAGATGGAGTTCAAAAGCCTCGCCACGTTTCGTTGGACATCAAAAATATCGACAAATCTCTTTCCTTTCAAAGCGAGTTTGAGTCGTGGGAATAGGAAGAAGTCTGGAGGATTGAGATATAGCGAGAATGATGGATGTTTAATTTGCACCATCCCCTCTTTTGCCAGGAACTGTTTGACGATATTAGCTGTGTGAGGGCGAGCATTGTCGTGAACAAAAAACCATGAACTGGGGTCGTACCCTGCGTAGACGTTTCATGAAATGGGTCAAAATTCCAATGTAACCTGCAGCATTCATCTTCCAGCTATCATGCGCACAGTTAATCGACGATCTTTCGTGATTAATTAGCTCACTTTCTGAATGTTTTCTTCACTGATGGAGGTCGCCGATATTTCGCTACCGAGGTTTTTCAGAAACACTTTTCCGGCCAAATGGGCGAAACATTCGTACACATACTTCATGGACAGTGCCCGATTTTCATAAACACATACCAGCATCGAATAAGTTTCTGTCGGTGTCTTGCTAAGCTTAAACCAAAACTTTAAATTGTTCTTTTGTTCATTCATTTTCTTGTTCTCAGTTAAGAACCAACGCAGTAAACAAGTACTTTGTAAAAAAATCTTTCACGGAACACAAACGACGCTCAAATGAACAATGGTGGGGGCAGATGCCTGCCACTACGCATGTGCAGCGTTTTGTTTCACCAGTATTTCCAGAACAGGCGTTCTAACTTCTTTCACCGAACTTTATTATCAGAAGTTGTGTTACCAAATGAAAATATGTGCTATTTTCAATTATTCTGAAATGATGACAGTAGTATACAATCCCCGTACTCCACAGATATCATACGGGGCTTACAGAAGTAAGTAAGACAGACAAAATAAAATAAATAAAATAAAAAGTTAGCAGCAAAACAAAAGTTACGAAATAAGGAAATAATAAAAATAAACAAGTTACAAAGACAAAAAATACAATAAAACAATTAAGCATCAAAACCAATAAAATCAAATTACAAAAACAGAGAAATGGAAAATTCACAAAATCATACCAATGAAGATATAAAACGATGTGAACGAATCTTTACTTGAAACAAGTTGAAACAAGTAATATATATATATATATATATATATATATATAAAAATAATAATAAATGTGAGTCAATTCCTACTTTGAATGGATGAATAGAAAGCATTCTATTAAACGATTGAAAATTTGAGCAAGATACATATATATATATATATATAGAAAGAGAGAGAGAGAAGGGAGAGAGTGAACTAATAGTAAGAATTGAAAAAAAGAGCATGATTTGTCCGCATTGTTGTAACAATGCACACCTGGTTTGGCTAATTTGGCTGAAAAACCAATTTTCGACGCCAACTATTGTCATTGTTTTAACAGTTACATTGTTACAACTATGGAGACAAACCTAAATTAGAGTCGAAAACCTGTAATTCATTAAATTAAATTAATTAATTAATATTTGAAAAAATTTATTAACATCAAGTGTCATCCACTACAAGTTTAAAAAGATTTATTTGAACTTGATTGGATAAATAGAAAGTATTTTATTAACGATTGAAAATTTGAACAAGATAAATATATATATAAATATATATAGGGAGAGAATGAACTAATAGAGTAGGAAATGAGAAAAACAGTGGATGGCCAGTTAATTTTAAGAGCATGCAGTTTGACTTTTGGTCATTTTTTGTCTTTTTTAAATTTTGAATAAAAAAGAACAAAATAACAAAGTTTGAAAGAGCACAGGTTAAATCTGCACAGAGGTCCACTTTAAAATTACTATGACCTGGGAGGAAATGTGTGATTTTATAATTTGTAAAAAAGTGATCATAAGACAGTCTTTGCGAAATGGTCGGTAAAAATAACTTTGTCAAAAAGGAGTGAACTGAATGCGTGTACTAAATGTTCCAAAAAGATACAAAATTTTCTTCGGTTTTTTCCCTTGAAGAACGATTTTGGAATATTAGCTGATATTTCAATCCCCCGCTTGATTGCAGACTTTGCCAAGAAATCAGCCCTTTCGCTTCCAAAATTCGAGTATAGCCAGGAACAAAAGTAAAACACAGAAGAATATTTGAATCCTAAAGAATTTTAAGATTCTTTTTAATTTCCACAAGAATAATATCGCAAGTTGAAATATTTTATATAGTTTCTAAAGAAGACAAGTAATATAAAAAAAAGTTTTAAGTCAATTCCTACTTGAAAACAAATTGAGCTTTTCATACCTGGTAGTTGGATAATCAATGTATGCTGTCACCATCTATTGCAGAGGTTCCCAAACTTTTTTGTCTCATAGACCCCTTACCATAGTTTTCAGTTTTGGGTAGACCACCTACTTACCTAATACTGAATTTTTGCAAATTTATCAGCTTTAATGTCTTTTAGACAGAAGGTACAGAGCTACTTACTTTAAAATATATAAATTTCTAGCTGCAGTGAAGTATTGCGACTAAAACTTAAGCAATACATGTTAATTCATTAAATTTTAAAAGTTAATACATTAAATAAGTGACACATAAAGTAACTGAGCAGCGAACTAATGTTTTTAATGGGAGAGTTAAATCTGAGTCTTCGATAACAAATTTTCAACATTTGGCACCAATCTTGTCAGGTTTACCACTATTTGTCATCGATTAAAAGTGTCCATTCTTTTTTTTATTGTTTTCGAGATTGGCAACCCCATGCTGAAACTCCTTCCCACTAAAAAAAAAAAAAACAATTAAAAATGTTCTCAAGATATTCCACAATTCGAGATAAGTAACAGGAAAATCTTTTTAAAACCAAAACTGTTTTCATTCATTTCTAAACTTTACTTTACGATCTTTTTTAGGGCCTATTCAGATCAGTCAGTTCCTCTTGTAATTTGACATTAGAAATTTTTTTCCTTGTGACCAAATTAATTCATTACCTACTGTGGTATTACCACAGTCAAAGCATTCTCAAACTTAGTTTCAAAATCTGGATAAACGACATTTAAACATTGAACGTATGTTAAAACGTCATTTCCCTGGCACATTGTCTGTGAAAAATTGAGAAACTGTGAAAATTCGTGACGTCTAATATTATACTCCACTAGCTTAATTCTGGCAAGCAAAGCTGAAATGATTGTCCTTGTTTTAATAAAATCTATGCGGTCGCCTTGAAACACTGCACGTTAACCTTATTCAATAAAAAAATCTATGCAAAAAGTAATTCTGGTTTTCACTTGATTAAATTTTCTTTTAAAAGTAAAGTCACTATCTGGTTTAATGAGAGCCACTATCGTAGACCCCATTTACACCTCATGAACCCCAAAATTACTTTTTCGTTGACACGACCCCTTTCTGGTCGTCATAGAATCCTGGGATTCTATATAGACCACTTTGGGAATCACTGATCTATTGCCTTCATTCGGAACAAATTTGATTTTTGTTCTCTTATGCAAAACTGATATTAATGATTTAAATTTAATTAATGAATTAATATTTGAAAATTGCATTAACATCAAGTGTTATCTACTACAAGTGTTTAAAAAAATATATTTGAACTTGAGTGGCTGAATAAAAATTATTTTATAAACGATAGAAAATTTGAACAAGATATATATATACATACACACACACACACTTATATATATATATATATATATATATATATATATATATATATATATATATACTGGGTGGGGTGGTCCCGAGTTCATGGTACAAACTTTAAGGATAGGTACAGGACATTGTAACAATCATTTATTGTATAGGAATGTATGGGCGCAAGTGACGAGGTGAGACATAAACACAGAAAATAAGTGATAAAAGGAAAGACAACGTGTTTATTGAAACCATCGTTGACAAGTGTAGTGTTTACAATAACTGTTCAAAATTGCGTCCACTAGTAGCGATACAAGCTTCACAGCGTTGGTGGATCGATTGGTGCACTCCTTCAAAGATGCCAGGTATTTAACGCACAGCTACGGATATTCAAACAACGAGATCCTCATTTGAGTCAAGTGGAGCATAAATAATATTCTTCAGATATCCCCCTAAAAAATAATCGAGGCTCGTTAAGTCGGGTGATCGGGTGACCAAGGGGCTGGTTCACCACTCTTAAGCCATCGTGTCCCAAACGCGACATTCAGGTAATTGCGCACATCAGTGTTGAAATGGGCTGGCGTCCCAGCATGTTATCATGCGGTTATCAAGGGTAACATGAATATCCTGCAGCAGTTCTGTTAACACCTGTTCCTGAAAAATAAGATAACATCCACAATTAATTCGCGTTTGTAGCAAGTATGGGCTAATCAAAAAGTCGTTGATAATACTAGTGTCCACATTCACACATAATCGTTGTTGGTACGTATGTGGTAACGTTGCATGTTGATTTTCAATTGAGTACACTGAGATGCATCATGTTGAATGGTGTCTAGACGTCTACTGCCCTCTACCGGCAACTCAACCAACCGATAATTTCATTTTTCTTTTATTTTATTTCCCCTGTTTGCGTCTCAACGCGTCACTTGCGCCCATATATTCCCTTACAATAAATGATTGTTACAATGTCATGTATCTACCCTTAAAGTTTGTACCATGCATTTAGGACCACCCTGTATATAGGGAGAGAGTGAACTAATTGTTGGAATTGAAAAAGAAATCTAAACAAATCAAATACTTAGAAGCTTCTTGATACATTTCATAGTATGGTTGAAACTTAAAAGTTCGGCAATAAAAACAAAACATTTATCGTGAATTCTGAATTAGTGATGTTTAAGTTCAATACCATTATGAAAAATTACAAATGTAAAACCATAAAAAACACTTTTGTGCCAGTAAAAATAAAAACTGCGTTCAAGTATAGAAACAATTTTATTTTTACTGGCACAAATGTGTTTTTATGAGATATTTTTGATTCATCTTGATTTTCTAATGACATGAACTCAACAATTCTTCAGATAAGCATTTTTTACTTCTATTCCAATATTTTACAGAACAAAAAATATATATATTTCTTATGTTTTTTTGCTATAATCATATTTAAAGTCATTAAGTCTTTTAATTGCAATAGCTTTTAAAAAAACAAGAAATCAGAAATTTTGAAAGAAAGCAAAATTAATTAAATTATATCATGCATCCCTAGAATACACTTAGATAATTTTTACAAATTAACAGAACTCATAGAATATAGTTACTTATAAATTACACTGAAAATTTGTGAGTACATTTCTTTGAAAAGCTGCTTTATTAATTAAATAATTAATTTACCGTAAATTCCGGCGTATAACGAGCACCCATACTTTCAAGAAACATTTTAATATTTTCAGTATGTTCCCCATATAACGCGCACCCAGCTTTTTAAGAAGTCTGAAATTTTAGTATACAACTTTCTTATGTTTCGAAGTCATTTATTCGAGATTTTATGCCAGATTTTTGAAATAATACTATATTTCTAGAACCAGAACTCTTTTAGTTCATAAAGTATATAATTTATTTTAAATAAACAGTATTTCTATATGTGTAAAAGTAAATTTTTTTTTATGCTCATCCCTTTTGTTATTTTTAAAGTTATTTTTAAAGCTATCGTTTTTATACCCGGCGTATAACGCGCACTTTGAACACAAAAAATGAGATCGAAATGTAAGGGTGCGCGTTATACGTCGGATTTTACGGTATAAAAATTTATAAGAAAAACAGATAACATTACTTTTTAAATTTCTAAATCGTTAAATAGAAACCCAATAAAATATAATTTAAGCTTTCTTCGATTTCCTATTAAGAGATTAAATGAATTTGATACAAGAGTAAAAATATATTTCCATATTTATGCATCATACATTCCATTTCAACAATTATGCAAAGATCCCCAACACAGCGCTAAATTGCATAACTTTACAAACAGTGGTACATTTAAAGATCGAGTTTATGATGCGTTTTAGCTGTCACATGCGCCGAAAGGTGATTACTCATGAAAGGTATGGCTTGATTCCGAACTCTGCCATCATTGAGAGCAAGACTCATGATCATTCATACAAGAGCACCCCAAGTTCCATACGACTGAATCGATTAGCAGTGATACGATAAATCAGTGGAAGAGAGTATAACAGGAAACTAACCATGGCAAGAGGGATTTCGTACAAATTTAACTCTGTTGGATTGAAAAGATTAGATCTTTTGGAAATTTTAGGATTTTTTTTTTACAAAATAAAAATTACATTCCTTGTTTGAAATAATGTGACAAACTTTTCAACATGATTTTTAGAATATATTTTAACAATAGTGAAGAATGAGATTGATAACTACATTAGGTTTGTCATTAAATTTATAAATAGTCTAAAATCCACGTAGAAATGAATTATAACCACACACACAAATATGTTTTTAAATTTCTAGTTTACATTACAAAAAATAAAACCAAATTTATACGTCTAATACAGTAGTTATCACCCTTTTTTTGCAGTACACTAACAATAAAGTAAGTTAAAAATAATTTTACTTATCTATAATACACTATGTAAAATAGTTTACGATAATAATTTTCAACGTTATATAAAATAATATATACGATAAAAACAATAAAATGTATTTTGCGTAATTAATTACAAATTAATAATAAGAGTGTATTTAATGCGAAATTTCAGCTTGATGATTTTTGATGATTTCGTTTGTATTTGGTCGTAAAAATGATAATGCCACCATCATTTCGTCATCTACGTTTAAAAGTTTCAATCTTTTTTTTCATTTGTATATTTATTAATGCTGAAGATCCGAAATTCACTCAAATAAAATTTAGAAAATTGCAGAAATATTGTCAAAGCGTTTTTAGCTATTATGAGATAATCGCCTCTAACTTTAATCCAAAATGAATTAATGGACTTTTACGAATGCTTTGAAATTAAATATCGATTCTTACACAGAGAAAAATTTGTTTTTCCTCTTCGTTCAAAAAGTTAACCCTCTAAGTGGTTGAGAATCTTATTTGAAGGGAAAAAATACGTGTGGTGCATTTTCGAAGTATCTCTAGAATGGCAGGATTTTACGTGCAGACCGCTTGGAGGGTTAATTCATATACAGATGCATTCGTCATCACAAATGGAAAACGAACCCAATCAATTTTTTTATATCCATATATCCACAAAAGGATATGTAAACTATATATCATGAATATAGCCTTAGTTTATTTCTATAAAACGACAGAATGATTAGGTTCCGGATTTTATTTTTACTCCGAGTACAATTAGTAATTTTAAAAAAGTTTGGAAGTATATTTCAAGAATTTGGCTGCACACAAAAGTTTCGTGGCTCAGCGATTGAGAATGACTTGTTTAATAGAATAAAAATTCTATAAAATTTTAATGTGGCTCACATTTTTAATTGAGACTTTTTAGCAGAACATATTATGATAAAAATATAAGCACACATCTGTATATTAACAACAAAAAGAAAAACCTTAACTAATATTTACTTATTGTTGTTGTGGTCGCGTGTTTTTTTATCCTAGGAACAAATAAAAAGTACAGAAAGCATACACAATACAACAGAAGAATATATATACACCTTTTTTACAATTGATGATCCCAGCATATAACAAGAATGAGCTTTCCTTTCGAGACGGGAATCCATTACATGTGTGAAAATACCGACTTCTTTCCCGAAGAAGATATAATCATGTCTTTCTAAGGATTCGAACCCGAACCCACTCGGTTACAAGTCGAGGGTCATAGTCACCATACTGGCTGAGCGACAATACTTACTTATTGTAAGCGAATAATGATACTCAAGTTTTAACAGAGCAATCTACTACTCTATTTGCATCACTCACACATAAATTCCTAATTGTAAATATTTATAACCGTGTTATATATATAATTGCTTTCGTCCCTGGAATTCAACATTATAGATGTCAGTCTTTCGAAAATCGGCTTAAGGTATCCGTCTACATTCGGAACCGTAATTTTAAAAAAGCGCATAAATGGATAATTTTCATGATATTTAGTGTCACTTAGATTAGAATAAATGTATAAAATTGTTTAAAGGATATTTTGTGACAAAAAAAAATTGTTTAGGCAAAACATTAACTTAGAATAATTTTTTTTTCAAAATGTTCTCTTTTTATAAAAAAATGCTTCTAAAATAATAATATTTCGCTTATATAAAGTAAAGATTTCTCCAGAGAGTCTGAATTAGGATTTTTGAAAAATTCACATTAATTTCAGATTTACCACCAATTGAAATAATTATCGACGTTTTTTCTTAAAATTGCTCTCCTCTGTTGTCGTAAAATATGGATGAACTCACTTCTAAGTTATATATTTCAAAAATTCTAGTTGAGTCTCTGTAGAGAGGTCTGAGCTATATACAGGCAAAATATTATTAGAATAGAAGCATTTTTCACAAAAGGAGACTATTTTAAATATTAGCCATTATATGTTCATTTTTTGTCAAAATATTGTACTTAAATAATTTTTTACTCTAATAATATTCTTAAGACAACTTTATGTACATTTTCTAATCTAAGTGACACTAAATATCGTAAATATTATCCATTTATACGCTTTTTTGCAAAATCACGGTTCCGAACGTAGTCGGATACCTTAAGAAAGTTATTTGTTGTTGTTCTGATCTCTCCAGCTGGCTAACTAAGATTATAGACCATCAATCTATATACTCCCAAAAAATCCATGCATAAAAGAGGTTTTAAGAACACCTCATCCAAGTTAAAATTTACGCAATGTAGAATGTGTTCAGGCGACGCTTGAGTAGCATTATACTTCGTACAGATCATAAAAACTCTTAACCCTTGTTCAAAGGTGGCAGATTTCAAGTGACCAATGGAAAATTGAGGTATACAAATCTGCTGACCTTAATGACCTTCAAAGAGTAGGGTCCCACCAGGGCACTTTCTTGGGTACCAGACATGTTCAGGAGGAACTCTCTAGAAATCCCTTTGCTTTTTCTTACTATTGGAGAAATTGTTGCTGAAAGTAGGAGGAATATCAGGCCGAGGAGTGTCCAAAAAAAAGACAGCCTTTTCGTGCTCAATCTCATGTAAAGTTTGGTAAACATATTAGTTGTAATACAAAAAAATAGTTCTTTTTTTTTAAATTCTTTTGTAAAGCAAAACGATAGCATTTTATAAGTTAAGCCAAATGATCTATCTGGAAAATATAGTGCCTTACAAAGCATGTTGAGCGTACTGCAAAACTTATATTTCATATTATTTTAAAAAATAATTTGTATTCTTACATACATGAAAATATTTTCATACAAATTTTAAAATTCCTTAAATTTTATTAGTATTTTTAACCCGGCACTTTTTGCGCAGGGTATGTCATACCCACCTCTAACTTTTTTCAACGCTCCTTCTAAACTTTTTTTTTTTTTTTTTTTGGAAAGTGGATAGTTTTTTCGTGTAGCTGACTTTAGTGACTTCTTTGAGGGGCTTTACCTTGTACACGAATTCTAAATATATATTTTTGGATACCGCCTCTTCGCGTATGTTATACCCTGCGCGTACCGACATTATAGTTTTGAATGCATAAGCACGTTTTAAATCTTAATTATGCTATGGCGTATTATTGTAGTTATGTGAAATGTGAAGGAAAATTATATATTGAAGAAATGTGATATTTAAGTAATTTAATAGATACAGTATTTAATAGAGAAAGATATATATATATATATAGTGCAACAGTATTTTTGGATGAAGAAATTCTCTTCGAGGTTATGATGAGGAAGAATCAAATGATGAAGAGTATAACGTCAAGTCTGATTCCTCCACTGAACTCGATCTAGATTCAGAAGATGAAGACACTGTTGAAAATTAATGTTTTATTTGTAGAGACACAAAAACATTTGGGAAGAACGTAATTTTAAAGGAGACATCTGGTACACATCTTACCCACTTTCAGATGAACTTTTGAAAAAAATTATTGCTGGAACAATAAGAGAAAATAAAAAAGAATATCCAAAATTTTTGAATTCGTAGAATAGAGAGTACTCCTATATGTTTAGTTTTAAAAAGGTACAGATTATTAAAAAAAAGTTAAGATCCAGTATAAAAACATCGTATTCACTCACGATGAGATTAAAGGAGTGTATAAACAATATACTGTGAATGCCCTTATAAAAAGAACAGAAAAACTAAATTTACTTGTGAAAAATGTAATAAACACATTGTATTTCCTACTTTTATTCCTTTTTAACTTTTGTATACAAATTTTACGGTAAAAACAGAATGAAAACACTCTTGGGGATGAGATACTCTTCGCGAGAACTTTCGGTCGCTTTTTTCGCTCGAGTGATGCCGGGTTAATAACAATTTTATCGATAGTTTCTCGTGAATCCTTTTTTTGTTTTATATGAATTAATACTTCAAAAATGCTGAAAAAATAATGATCGTTAGTGAATGTTTGTATTTTTATTCATTTCATTTCGTAAGTAAACTGAATCACTCTTTAGCTGCGCTATACACCCAACTCCTTTTTTTTGCACGGTAGATATGTTCCTTAGAAAACCATGTAAAAGATATAGTGTACAAAATACATGTGTCATATGGTGAATTTGAGGATATGTTCCATAATTTTGAGAAATCGTGTAAAATGAAAAAACTTTATACATTTTCCCGAAAAACCCTGAAAAAAGTAATAATGAAATCCATAACAAATTTTTAAAAAAGTTCATATGTATTACGAAAGAAAAATTAAAATTTGTATATAGTGAAAATTCAGTCTATAAGTACACACAACATATAAAAATTCAAATTAGGAATAAAACTATTAACAACTATTCACACACACATAGCTACTTGATAACAAACATGAACGTTTATTACGAAGTGGATCAAAAATGCTATAACCATCAGATGTATGAGATATGATTCGCTTTACTGTCGGCTGTGATTCTTTGAATAATCTCTTTCTTCGTTGTTAAAGGCCTTTGTTGATTCTTTTGCTGTTAATAAGTCTGTTATTAGTGGCTGTTTTTTGGTTTCTCAAATTGATTATATAATTCTAGATATACTGCTACACAAAACTTAAGATAACGTTAAAATTTTAATGCACGCACTGAGACAGAATCATGAGTCAGAATCAACTTGTAAATTTCAAGCCCTCGTGAATTAAATCAGCTGAACTTTCGAATTCGTCTTTATCGACTTCTTTAATATATAAAACTGTCATAAATTCAATCAAATCTCTTCTAAAGGGCTCTAACATAAGATACAATTATAATGAAGATTGAAATACTGTGTTCAAATTGAATACACCAGAATAAAGAAAAAAAGTTATTATAAAGTACGGTATTCATATAACTCCAGAATACAAAGTAAAAAAAGCCATGAAGTAGACCAAATCACTCATACATATGTGAGCATGAATCTACTGCCTTCTAATTATACTAACAAAATAAGAATTTTAAAACCATTGGAAGGGATGAGTTCATGCTAGAACAAAGAATTGTGTAAAAAAGTATACTGGTAAACCGTGTTATTTCAAAATCGTGTGAAAAAAATATCGTTTAAAAAAAGAGTTGTGTCCGCCACACGAAACTAATAAAGAGGATTCTTGCTTTTAAAATTTAACAACCATTATTTTGCGTATACAGATTTATAAAAATGCCAGCAGCTTCGAGCAGCAATATCCTCTCCTAGCGAGGTACAGTACAAGAGAACTGAACGTTTCACACAGATTATATTACAAAAGTCGAAGCAAACAACTTGTTGCCATCGCACAAAAGATAAATACAGTAGATGCGTTGTTATTTGACATGACAGTAAAACTAAATATTTTACACAAAATACATATAAAATATAGAAACTGCACATAATAATAATATTTGAATAGAAATTAAGTATAGTATATTAAAAATACAGTTTGAAAAATAGATACAATTCCATCCAAACAAGTTGGATGTAACTTAAAATTCCAATGATTCCAATTTCTTAATCTACCAAAATCCATCGTATGAAATAATGATGGTTAGAATATATAAATTCAAATGACGAAGGAACATTTTGAAGAACAGTTTAAGTAAAATGTTATTCTATTACCCGAGGATATGAAAATTCTGAGATCTAATGCCATCAGTTCAAAATACGTTTCTAATGCAGTAATAAGTAGAAGAATTTTAATAAAAATAATTTGCTCATGATTTGACTTAAAGATATGAAATTCCTTCATTATAAATAAATAGCTATTTCCAACTAAAAATAGTGATTATGATGAGCTGTGTGTATGTGTGCAGTTCTCTAGTCTATTACGATGATATATATTCAAAAAAAAATTAACATTTTGAGAAATAATTTAAAATAATCTAACTAGTAAAAATAATACTTCCGGAATGTCAAACAATTCTGAATTAAATAATATTGCTACAAATAATAAATTAAAAACGCGAAACCAACAAGAAGCCCTGTTATAGAACTAAGGAATACTTTAAGCTAAAGTGCTATAAATGGAAAAATTCACAGTATTTCGAATTAACTTAAGTATATAAACAAATTTCCCATTTATTATGAAAGGAAGAAAAGAGGAAAACGTAATAAACCTTTTCTCTTGCCTTGTTCTAAGGAGAAACAATAAAGTTTAATTAAAATAAAATATTTCTCAAGAAAAATTTCTTCTCTTTTTCGAAAAATATATCAGTCTAAATAAGGAATAAGAAAGAAATACGATTCTTCCAAGAATGTACCTTGTAAAAAAATCAACTCAAAAATTTCATTTTTAAAATTATTCATTTGTTCTTTGACTTTCCAATAGATTGTGTTGCTTTAACATTTGTTTGTTATTCTAACAACAGTTTTGGTAAAATAAGTTTTGCAGTATCTTGCTACGAATATTGAAATGTGGAATTGAGCTTAAGAATTTATAGTGCAAGTTTTTTTCTCTCTCAGGTACTGTAAATAAAGCAGAAACCACAAAAGCCAATACAAGTCATAGAATTCTCTTTTTCACCATTAATTTGCCTGTAGGGTGGAAATATTCCTTTCGCCATATTTCCTTTTCGCATACTATTGTTTGTGAATAATTCAGTAAAGTACATTCCCAAAAAAAACAAATATTGGTTTCGTTTCTCAAAACACAACAAAAATTGAATTTACTGATAATTCTATGTTTATTTTGGTAATGAATATAAACAATAAGCACTTTCAATATAAATATTGGATATAATTTTTTTCAGAGAAAATATGTATTCTTACACCAAAAAGAGTTAAGTGTTCTGTGATTTAAACTCAAATACGTATTTCATTAGTATATTTATAAAAAAGCATGAAGAATTTTCAAGACAAATGATCAACTGAATGAATTACTAAAGTTTTGAATTCTGTATAACTTTTTAAAATCTACAACATGAATATACCGTTTTTTTTAATATACATCCATGGTTATCCTTTATTTGATATTTTTAAAGCAAATAAATTCTTAGTGTTGAAATATTCTCAGCAAAATGTTTATCATTCTTGTCTATGTAATGGTAATGCATCATTATAGTATGTAACTTTACAGGAAATGAGAATTTTTAAATTTATAATTTAGCTTCGATGTGTATCTTTTATTTTATCTTTCACTAATCATTTGAATACAATATGACTTGTATGCCTCATTTTTTTCCTTAATTATGTAAAATCCTATTGCGTGTTCTATGAATTCCATTTCCCCCCCCCCCCCAGAAACCAAAGTTATTCACGAAGTATTTTTTATATCGGTATACAGTTGATCGAAGCAAACTGTATTTTCTGACTTACTATATCAAAGCGTTTTCAGAAGCAGTAGAAAGCAGAAATTATGGTCTAAGTAGCTGCATGGCCCGGCTTTGCACAGGCTTCTTCAAGCGTATAGACTAGAGGTTCCCAAACTTTTTTGTCTCGTAGACCCCTAGCCATGTTTTTGGCTCAGGGTAGACCCTTACATAATTACATTACCCCGGCGTAAAAAGTGTATCTATACTTTCAAGATGCATTTTTTAATTTTGAGATATATTTGCCGAATAACGCGCACTCTCTTTTCCTAAGAAGAAACATGAAATGTACGTGTGTAATGTTCTTATGTTTTGAAAACATTTATTCAATGTATTATTCCAAACTTTTGAAAAAACTAGTATACTTCTTGAACAACTCCTTAAAGTTCGTAAGGAAAGTCATTCCTTTTAAATAAACAGTATTTCGATATACATAAAAGTCTAATTTTTTCCATGCTCATCTTTTATTTATTTTTTATTTTTAAAGCTTTCATTTTTATACCCGGTATATAATACGCGCCCGTAAATTTCGATTTTATTTTTGGTGTTAAAAGGGCGCGTTATAAGCCGGATTTTACAGTAATTCTGGAAATAAACGCTGAAATGGTTCTTGTCTTAATAAAATTTATGTTGCTCCCTTGTAATTGCAAATTAGCCTCATTAAATTAAGTTAATAAATCTGTTAAATAGGTAAAATTTGTTTCTATTTGATTAAATCTTCTTTTAAAATCAAAGTCACAATCTGATTTAACCACAGCCACTATCATACACCTCACACCACACACTATCACATTTACACCTTATGGACCCTCAAATTATATTTTCGCCGACGTGGACCCCTTGCAGGTCATCGTAGACCCCTGGGGTTCGATATATATACCACTTTGAGAATCACTGGTATAGATTTTAGCCTTGGCAATTTCTCCTTCCCCTCTTAGTGTCAGCACTTCCTGGTGTCCTTGGGATTTCTATATTAATATCATTAAAATTCTTTTTTCGAAGTTTCTTCCACCTCTTTGCCCCATCGGATGGGTGCGTTCCTTTTCCGCTGAGCCCGGCTTTGCACGGGCTTTTTCCGAGGGTATAACTTTATCCCCATGGAAATTTTCCGTTTTTCTTTGAACGCCAGCACTTATGGGTATGTGTGTATGCGCGATGTGAGTGATTTCTATATTTATATCATTTAAATTCCCTTTTCCAAATTTTCTTCCCCTTTTTTTCTCTAACAGACAGGTTTCTTTTCCTTCCATTCAACCCGGCGATGCACTGGCTTTTCCGAGCATAAATCTCTGTTTTTTTAACAGGACAAAAAACTTTTTTTCAAATTTCTATTCTCGATTAATGATATACAAAGCTAATCCAGTTTTATTCACTAGAAAACTGGCAATGAACGAATTTATTATTAAATAATTAATTTAGTAATGAATAACAGAAAGCAATACTGCTTTACCGTTTTCTTAGGAAAAAAATATTAATTTACATCAATTTTCGTTAAATAATAAATCAAAAAATTCTTACAGTTTGCTATTGAAACGGCTCCATATTTTTGGATGCGTGTTTTTAAATTCGTAGGTAAATAAACGTAGCTATATCGAAGTGAGTTTTTCTATTCGACAATCGCTAGTCGCAGAAACGCCATCCAAAGATACCGAAAGATGGGAAATGATCCACATAATCCTTTTTTCAAGATTTAAATTACGAAATTACATTTAGTTAAAAAGGTATTAAATAAAAACGCTAAAACGTATGATTCGTCTGCATTTTTGTAACAATGCAGACCCGATTTGGTACCCGATACAAACAAAACAGTGTGTCACAAAAACGAATGTAGATTCTAAAATTTAAAAGCTTATTTTTAGATAGTTAATGGAAAGCAAATAACCAAAAAAAATTATCCATAGAAACAAGAGCTTTAACCATTCGAGCCTTATTTTCCATAAAAAAAGGAAAAGCTCATTATCATTTCAAATATTATTTTTTTCCGTAAGATATCGAAGAAAATGGTCTACCTCAGATCCTGATGGCAACATAGTAAAATTAATTAAAGGAAAATAATACATGCCAACAAAATACATACTTAAGCGAATTTTTTCAAAAAAAAAATTCTGCACCCAAAAAATGATAAAAATACTAAACATAAAAATTAATTAACGATGTAAAAAGCATCTTATATAAACAAATTAGTTGTCAGCTGAAAGAGGGATGGCCAGAAAATCAGAAAAAAATCATCTTTAAAAAAATATAAGCATAAAATGAATAAATGAGTGTTTTCATTTCCTTGTGGAAAAAATAAGGGTTGTGACATATTAGTAATCCTTTATAAATGAGAAGCATATACATCTGCTATAAATATAATACAGCATAAACTTCTTTAGAAATCTGATATTAAAATTACTGAACAGTAAAGAGATAAATAATTATTTCCTATAAAGTTTGAAAATATTAATCTTTTTTTTATTTTTAATGATTGAAAATATAATATTGTGTCCTTAAAAACAGCCCCTAGCTCCTTTATA
This sequence comes from Trichonephila inaurata madagascariensis, assembly GCA_019973955.1. Classification (NCBI taxonomy): domain Eukaryota; kingdom Metazoa; phylum Arthropoda; class Arachnida; order Araneae; family Nephilidae; genus Trichonephila; species Trichonephila inaurata. The sequence continues at coordinate 25,577 of BMAV01027528.1, read as the reverse complement.
TAATCATATATATACATATTTATAAATTTAAAAAATATATACTTTGACAGAGAATGTATAAAATGATATTCTTTCATTCAATTTTAACATTGACACTTTTTGGATTTTTTTCTTTGACTATACTTCTTTTATTGATTGCGCTTTTAACATAATTTTTCTTTTGCTGTCAGTTTTCACTCTGAATATAACTTAGCACTTTTTTCACTCAGTAAACTATTTTTATTTAATTCAAAAGTGCTTATAGAACTAAATAATTTCTTAAGAAATAAAATATTTTTTATAATGAAAATATTTGTATGTACGTTAAATTGTTCTTTAGATTATTAAGCAATTAACGTATGTCACTTAAAGTATAAGTTATATATATTTTTTAAATCTTTTTTTTCTTATTCATTTTTTTTTTTGCAAAGTTTTTATTTTTATGTCTGCAAAAATTTAAGATCAATACGTAATTTTTGGTCTTTTAACGCATCTTACCTATTTGCAAATTATTATATCTTCTCATGTATTGCATTTGATCAGGGGTTAGAAAACTTTTCAAAGGAAAGAGCCAATTTGTAAATATAATAAAATAAATAAGGTACCAAAGAACCATTTCTACGTATACGTATTAGTAGGAAAGGGAGAGATATAATTATTTTTTAATGATACATGTATGCAGAAGTCTAAATAGCCGTAACTGCTTATGTAAAGAGCCGTGAGATTTGTCTAAATCTGCATTAAACTCAATCTACAACAAATAATACACATTCCCGACTTGTTTATCCGCAGTTTTTTTTTTCTTTTTGGATTTTGTAGTAGACAGTGTTTTTGTGCAATTATTGCAATAGGCAACTTTTATTTACTGTTGCAAAAAGGACAGAAAATACAGCTGGTAAGCTAGGCTGCGTAAAGCTGTTTTTTTCTGTAAGTGAAATAAGTTCAAGCGTATATTTGAGCAAAACAGTAGTACATCAAGCTGTCAATAAATTTAAAATTTGAGGAAAATTTAAGGACTTTAAGGTATCCGACTACGTTCGGAACCGTGATATCGCAAAAACGTATAAATGGATAATATTTATGATATTTAGTGTCACTTCGATTAGAAAATGTATATAAAATTGTTTTAAGAATAGTATTACAATAAAAAAGTATTTAAGTACAATATTTTGACAAAAAAAGAACATAGAATGACCCATTTTCAAAATATTCTCCTTTTGTGAACAATGCTTCTATTATAATACTATTTTGCCTGTATATAGCTCAGACCTCTGTACAGAGGCTCAACTAGAATTTCTGAAATATATAATTTAGAAGTGGATTTGTAAATGTTTTACGACAACAGAGGTGAGAAATTTTAAGAAAGAAACGCCGATAATTATTTCAATGGGTTGTAACTCTGAAAATAAAGTGAATTTTTCAAAAATCTTAGTTGAGCCTCTGTACAGAGGTGTGAGCTATGTACAGGCAAAATATTATGATAGTCGAACCATTTTTCACAAAAGGAGAACATTTTCAAAAAAGTTTATTCTAGGTTAATTTTTGCCGAAGTATTATATTTAAACAATTGTTTTTGTCAAAATGTCCTTAAAACAATTTTATACATGTATTCTATTGTAAGTGACACTAAATATCACGAAAATTATCCATTTGTGCGCTTTTTTAAAATCACGGTTCCGAACGTAGTCGGATACCTTAAGAGAAGTGGTAGACCAAGTAAAATGAGTGAACATGATGATACGGGATAAGAAAGACAGTCTCGTACGATATCCAACAACTTCCTCTAGTAATATTAGACTTACACAGGCTACAAATGGTTCCAACATTAATTTCAAAACTATTTCAAGACGTTTAATCACAGATTTATATTAATTATGTTATAGACATGGAAAAAAGACTCAACTTACACCAAGTATGTAAAAAAAATGACTGAATTTTCAGAATTCGCCAATACAACAGAGGAGCGCAATTTTATTATCCAATGATCTAAGGGTAAACAATTATCTGCACATGCTGTACATTTTTGTTGCCCAAGTGGAAAAAGATACGACAGATATGTAACTCCATCGGTAAAAGATTTTCCAGATGAAACGGGGTGCAATGTCTGTGTCTTGTACTCATGCTCTGTATTTCCTACCACCGGAAACTACTGACGTTTTCAGAAGCCTCCCATGGATGTTCAGTATTCCTGCATGACATATTACAGATAAAAAGCTGTTAAGAACTATATAATGGCAGAAAAAATTCAAGTGCTAGACTGGCCAGATTTGAGCCCTATTAAGAGTCTGTGGTGTATAGTGAAAAATAAAATAAAAACAATCATTAAGTGCTACGGCTCTAATTGACGAAATAAATCATACCTGGAGTACAAATACAGTCGAACCTCCGTATTACGAACCTCTATAGTGCGAATTTTTCTATATAGCGAACTTTTTCCTGGAACCAAGAACATTTCACGATTTTCTTCGTAAAATAACCTCCCTATAGCGAAGTGTATTTTCTATATAACGAATTTTTTCTTGTGATTCAATTCTCTTTTCCTCCCTATTTTTGAAGTATTTTTGTACATTTCAAGTTATTCTCCATTAACACATTTTGAGGTGGTCATAAATCCTGAACTGTCTTCATTAGGTGCCTAACTCACCGAGAGGAAAAGAATTTTGAGAGTTTCATCCAAGAAGTACAACCTTTAATCCCAATTGTGCAGTTCACTAGAAACATAATTTATATCCCTTTTTTACCCTCTCAGTGGAGTTCCAGCCATAAAATTTTACAATGTATGTTTTTAAAATTACTTGTATGCTTTAATTTAGAAAATGTCTTTAAAACTCATGAATTTTAATAAAAAATTATTTTCTTAATGTTGAAAATACAGTGTATTCCTCGACATTCTTTTTTCTTGTTTTCCTTGCAGTTATATATATATATATATATATATATATATATATATGATGGATAAGATATATAAAATAAATAGATATTAACTTACAAAAAGGTGTGAATAATTACTTTTTTGTATATAATGTTTATGAATTTAAAATTTGTTTTATGTGATTTATAAAGTATTTTGAAAGAGGAACCTCTATATAACGAATTTTCCATATAACGAACTTTTTTACGGGATTTAGCGACTTCGTTATATAGAGGTCCGACTGTATTTCTAAAGCTTATTTCCAGTGTCTTCTTAATGGCACGCCTAACAATATTGCAGAAATGAATTAAAACAAAAAGGGGGCTTTAAAATACTGCATTTAAACAACCTCGTAAGTGTATATTTTTTCCTTTTGTAAAGTTCTCGCCTCTGCGCCTAAGGGTGTGGGAGAATTGGAAGGAAGACTAGTCATAATCAAAACCACTCAATTTATTCACAGCACAAACCACAACACAAATTCAACCTACCAAAGTTAAGAGATGCGCGCAATTATTAAATATGAAGACAATTAACGAGGTACGCGAGATATGAGAAGACTTTAATCCCTTAGAACACTTTCGTCGATTTAATTGTTCTAACTTCTTAGTTACCTAATCTGGATAAAATCTAAAAGTGACAGATCGTCAACTTACATATAACAATTATCAACTTCAAATTGATTAATCACTGCTCCGCTAGCAGTCTATCCTAACCCTCTCTCCCCTTCTAACCTGAATGCATAGACTTTATATAGTAGTCTTAATTTGCTTGCTCACGTTTTCTTCTTCGGGAGAAAGTTTTATAATAAAGTAATTTTTAAAGACCAAAAATTCTCAAGAGGACTATTAGTAAGAAGATTGTGAATTAAGCCGATTACTTTTATTGTTGTGGATTTCCATTACATCTAAATTCCCTGTGAATTCTCCAACGAATGTTACTCAATGTTTTCGAACAACTCTGTACACGCATTACAATCTCAAGAAATAACTCAATTAGTTTAATAAATATATGTCTCATTAATAGAAATTATCTTTCTTTCAGATTTATAATGAGATTATAAGGTTTGTGTTGCAAGTTTTCATAAAAATATTTCGGTAATTAATTTAAAATGTAATATTAAAAATATATTTAGAATTTTCTCATTTAATTTTAAAATACTTGAAAGTGAAATTTTGAAAAGAATAAAAAATGGATCACATAAATCGCTCAAGTACACCCATCTGCATTATTCTATAATTAAATCATATTAGATAAAACTAGTAATTTTATGTAACTATTTCTGAAAAAAATTAAAGACATTTAAAAATGTAGAGGCTTTTGTTATCGAAAATATTCATTTGGAGCATATTTAGGTAATATATTTGATCATAAAAACAACAATTGTCACATATGTTACATAAAATATGCTTCAAAGAGTACATAGGTAAAGTAATTAACATCCATTTGTGGCAACCCTTTAAAACATTAAAAAGTTTTCAACAGCCAACAGCTAATTTTTAAAACTCCTACATTTCTGAAACAACCAGACAAAATTGTTACAAACTATAGTGTTGGGAAGAAAGCTTTCCACATTATTGGATTCCGATATTTTAAATATCTCAAAGGATTCTCATAACTCAGAAAACTGAAACTCTTTACTTTAAAGTGCAATCGAAAACATTTTTGGATAAATTGACCCTATTTCTCTCATGAAAATAGAATTTAATATCACAAAATGCATAAAAATATGTACTTAAAATCTTTTTTTTTCTTTGTGTTACATGAAGTTATTTGAAAAATGTTCTTCAATTAATTGCTTTATTTGGGGCATTAAAAGTTGACTAAAATGGTATAAAGAATATTTGATTACCGAGTAGCCGTAGCATTCCTTTAGCAGTATAAATGGAGTTCTACTAATGAATTATTCCAATCTGTAATACATATACTAATGAAAGAAAAAATCAGGTCATAAAGAATTGGAAACATAAAAAGCAACATATGTTACTTATCTTTTTCATAGCAGAAGACAAATCTAAACAGATGAAAAAGTAAGCGTAGTTTTCTTGAAGTGAATCCTGTTTTAACCACTGCCTGCTGACAAATTCTTCTTCTAAGAAAACAAATACTACAGAAAATAGACATTGGAAGCAAAAAGTGTCAACAGAACCATAGATAAATGGCTTTTTAGTAACTGTCCTAAGTGGAATCATATGCATACGTAAAATCATTAGTTTGGGGTGAGTGAGTGAGTTTGGTGTTTTATGGCGCAAGAGCCAGTTTTGGCTATACTGCGCCAAACATTCATAGGTCTGTGGTCTGGACGGGAAAAGAAGAAAAGGAGAAATTGGATGACAAGATGGAGGGTCGAAAATAGAGAAGGATCAGTGGGGTACCCCGGGGTCGTGACACCCGTGTTTACCAAAGATAGTAAACCCCTTGGGAATAGGAAAAGATCACTAGGGTACCTCGGGATTGTGACACCCGTACCCACCTAAAAAAAGTGAGCCCCCTGAGGGGAATATTAGTTCGGGGAAGGCCTTACATGAAAAAATAGTTATAACGTGCAAGTGAATATTCTAAAACGTATAGTACTTAACATCTTTGTTCTGTCTTCTTAATTTTAAATTGGAGAATGTGTTCTCAAGATTCTTTTGAAATATCTTAATGTCTTTTTTTGGAATAAATAGAGTTTTAAACTAATAATAGCGAATATTGATGGCTGGTTGTCAAAATTCTCATTTCGTCTACTTATTGATTACTTTAGACATGGAAATAAAAATACACACACACACAATACGACAAAAATCTCTAAAAATATTTAAATTAAAACAACTATCAAATTTTAAAAAAAATTTACCGTTAAAAATATTTTAAAGTTACCTACACACAAAAAAAAAAATTACCAAGGTCTTCAAAATCGAAAATTATCATAAGGACAGCTAATCATCTAAATTTTCCATAAAATATTCAATATTCATCAAACACGCATCATTTTATTTTAATGTCTCATGAGGCAACACGAGCTTATTGCAATTTTTTGCCTTATAGTATATTTGATATTTGGATGTAATAGGACAGTTTTTCAAACTTACAATTAATTTTTTAAAAGAAAATTATCTTTATACATACAATGTCAATTATTTGTTTGTTTGTTTTTTCAAAACTGAGAATATAATAGGAAAGGATTCTTTTTCTTCTTCCCATTATTCTGTTAAAAATAGAATATCCAGTTTGCATTCAGATAAATTATTTAGCTACTGTTATTATAAGATTTCAATACAGCTTTGAATCGTTTTTGAGACGCGCAAGCCAACATTTAGTAAAGAATATGTAATTACATGTTGAATGAAAGTGGACCAATGATATCGAGGTATAACAATAATGATTGTATCATATTGAATATCAATGAAAATATGAAATAGAACCCCTTTGACAGTTTCTTTTCATTCGATTTACTCATTCTGTTAATAAAAGAATATTATGTGTATATGTAATTTCCTCTTTCAGTATTTATTTTTCATGTATTGATGGAGATGAGATGAGATAGTTTTATATGTTTATTGTGTATAAAAATATTTTCTGGAATAAGGCAGTTTTATATGATCGTTAATGTTTAGAAAGCAATTTTAGGGTACATACTTAGTACTAATCTAAGTCTCAGATAAAAGACAAGAATAAAACTACTGCTACAAAGAACAGTTAATTGGTCAATACGTGAAGCTAACAATGATCCAAAAGTAATGGTTGAGTTACTAATTTTATGAGATCTATCTGAAAAATTATTTTTCTGGGGTCTCATGGAAATGAGCTCAAAATTTTGTTTGTACGTATTTGGCTTAATAAGGTCATTATTTCAAAAAAATTAAAATGCTAAGGAAAATTTTGAAAAATTAGCATTTTTAAAAGTAGATATTAATTATTGAATTATATTTTCTCATTTTTTTAAATCTTTACTAATATTATAAACGTGAAGGTTTGTATGGATATTTGGTACTCTTTCACACAAAAACAACTGAATGGATTTTTTTCAAACTTTACAATAATATAGCTTATACATCAGAATAACACATAGGCTATAATTTATAAAAATATTGTGTAAAGTGTCCAAAATATAACGATAATTGTCATTAAAGTAGGAAAAAAAATCGACCATCTGCAAAAAGGCCCGCGACAGCATATACCTATCTTTTATGTGTGAAGTAAAACTTTGCATTTTGTTTTGTCTACCCCAGGCCACAGAAACTGCCAAAGCTTGAACAGGCGAAGTGTGAGGCTGATTACAATTTTAACATAAAATAAATACAACAAAAAGTAATATTAACGTATTACACTTCCAGATTAAATTATTTACACTATTTTAAGCGTTCATTACACAAAATTTGTACCAATGTGCTACTTTTGCTGAGCAGAGGAGGTGCTTAGGAAAGTGTTTTCAAAAATCAACCCACAAGAGAGTTACGGGGAGTTATAGATAAAAAAAATCCTTTTTATCAGCTATTTGATCTACAGACTTAAAATTTCACAAACAAGATTTTTTTGTTCAGCTGAGATATGCACAAAAAGCATTTTTTTTTTTGTTTAATTTGCAATTTATGTAAAATTAACTCATTAAAAAAGCTTCTTTATCCTTTAATTTGTATTGCTTAATTTTTCAATTCACCCGTGTGAAGAACGGGTATAACCGCTATAAGAGATAATATAGAACTTCTATTATTCTATAAGTGGTTATTATTTACAGAAAGTATTTTATAAACACTAAAAATAAAGGCATGTTACGTGATTTTTCGAGAGTGCGGTGCCTACTCAGGTATAATCCTCATCACTTGACTGAGGTCTATCCCCAATAGTCCTTGTGTGGCTTCAAATTGCTATGTTAATAAAAAGTCATATAAAATTAAACCGGACGTTTTTGAATATTTATTGAATACAAATATTTATATCCAACTTAAATTTGCTGAACAAAATCGCAATTTTAATTTAGTTGTACAATTCATTTTAAAATGAAACTCTTTTTCAATTCCTACTATTAGCTCACACTCTCTATATATTTATTTATTTATCTTGGTGGAATTTTCAATCGTCAATAAAGTACACTTTAAAGCACTCAATTGAGCTGAAATTTTATATACATGATTATTTTGGATGACAGTACAATAATTTAATTATAATTAATAAAACTGAATTGACTGAAAATAATTATTTAAAGAATTACAAATACAGCCACATTGGCATCATTTTGAACGACTTATCGACCCTTTTGACGACTTGTTGAAAAACTTGAAAAGATTTTTTCTCACGTGTTAAAGCATTCAGTTGAACTGAAATTTTATATACACGATTGTTTTGGATGACAATACGATACTTTAATGATAATTAATAAAAATTAATTACCACTTAATGTTGTGATTCTGTCATATGTATATACATATTTACATTAATTGCAACTATTTAATAAAAAGTAGGTAAAATAAAATTTTTCTTTGTTGATCTAAGAAGGAATTGACTTAATTTTTTTTTTAATATATTACTTGTGTTAATATCCAAATCATTTTAAATATAAAACTTATGCTAGAGGACAGATAGTGCGAGTGAGTGAATATTAATGTTGCACTGTTCAACTACAAGAGGACAGATAGTGCAATATATGTTTAAAATATTTATATAAGCTATATTTACAGAATACTTTAGAAATGCATCTATTTAAACCACTCTAAAATGCATATCGCCAAAATACAAAGACTAAATTGATAATAACATAAATGTTACATTTTAGTCGAAACATTACTACCGCTTTCAGTTATACGCATCAGAAACGATAATTTTATGAACTAAATAAAGAATAACGCGAACATAACTGCCTCAAGTGATAACGCGAACAAGGTAAACAATAATTTAATAGGATCACTGTTTTTCTGTTAAGAAATGAATTCTCTATTCCTAAGAAATATGTGTCTCAAGGAATAGAGGAATTCGGGAATTCTTTTGTTGATTTTTTTCCTGTTTGAAGATGGTATTAGATATAAAATTCTGGAAAGTTACAAATTGCTTTCAATAATAGGGGAAATATTTGTCCAAGATATTACAAGTAAACTCGAAATATGTTCAACAAAAATAAATTCCAAGGAAGAAAACTATTTGTTGTTTGAATTTATTTTAAAAGAAGCTTCGTTACTTTGGAAAGGAGCAAGTATCAGTTCGGAAGGACTTATTGTTCCTATTATTATTTGAAAAATGTAACAGAAACTAAATTTATATAAATTAGAATTTTTATTGCGTCATGCTAAAGTTATAAGTATTTTAATAGTTTGTACCTATATTACTTAATTTTTAAGTATATATGTTGCATTTATTGGATTAAATATACTATATTATTTTTCAAGATGCCAATTTTTTGAATTTTTATTTCATATGAAAAACGATGATAAATCGTATTAATATAAAAGTGTTTTAAAACAATGATGCCGCGCGTATTGAAGTTACAAAATATATTGAAGACAATTTATTTCATGATTTTGAAAATTAGGTTTAAATAACACACATACAAGAATGACAACCAAGCAGCAAAAATATTCATACCCTGTCACATGGAGATTTTAGAATTCAAGATACATTTAACAAGAAATGGACAACATCATTCTAAAAACTATTTTTGAAGAAATTGAACCTTAAATTAATTATACAATACCAATCATTCTTTTTAAAATTAAAAATATTGCAAATGCATATTAATCTTTATATATAAGTAACAAAGTAAGACTTTTGTAAGAGATGTTATCATATATATATATATATATATATATATATATATAGCAGTATTAAATTAATCAATTTTATCACCAAGGTATATTGAGCACACGTATCTGTTATTAGGTGGAATTTAATCAATATGTGGTTATGTACATTCTAAAATTCTCCCATTTATACAAATATTATTTGTTTTTCCAAAGATATCTTTATAATAGGTAAAAAAAAACAGTATCAAAGGAAATAAATGGATAATATAATGTCTGATGTGAAAACCTGCTGATAATTTTAAAGAGTTTAAATAATATATGGCAGTAGGTATACAATAAAAGAAACTTGTCTCTTAATAGGTTTACAGCGTCTTTCATTTATTATTATTACTATGATATGGAATAACAAAGAAGGAAATTATAAAATGAATATTAATGATATTTGTTTAATAAAACTACACCTACATTATATCAACAATTATTAATCATTATACTGTAAGCAATTACTTCAGAAAATCAGTTGAAATATTTCCATTCTTCTGTTGCTGCCTGAGTGCAATACAAAATACTTTCTATGCGTTTACTATATCGATTTCAGTATGTAACTAAATACAGTTTATTCTATAGTTTACTCAAGGTGGTTCCAAAATCGCATCTATCCTTTCTTTAAGAAAATGAAAACTGCGATGTATTGGAAAGTAATGGAAGTATTGCCAGCATAGAGAACACACAAAGATAATTTCAGTTAACGAATTTTTTAAAAAAATGAATGAGTTATCGTTTATGATTTGTTTAGGGTACGAGTGACAAAAGAATAGAAATGTACTGTAATAATATAAATTTTAGTATAAATGCGTTAGTTAACTCAACTATTTTAACTTTATTTTTCCTCAATAAATGTTTTTGAACGCATAAGAGAATCACTGAAAAATTAAAAAGCAATATCTATATATATATTCGTGTATTTATATTATACACAGTGAACAATGGAATCAATGAAATTTTTTTCTTGATTGAAAGACAATTTGTTTGGATTTTAACAGAACTTGGCATTTGATTGTGCATATTTCTGAAAAGAGTATTAGAAAATTTCACGTTTATGGCATCAATATAACAGCAAATATTGCAATATTATGAATTACTTTTAATTTCAATTTTTGTGAATATTTTTTGTTATTATTTTATTTTCACTATTAATTTAATAATGTTAAATATAATTCATCAATAAAATTTTTGAGATTGATTTTAAATGAAATATACCAGCTTGAGAGTAATAGAAATAGTTTCGTAGATAAATAAGGAACCCAACCGTTCACTGTCTATATTCGTACACAATCTCTTCTAAAAAAGACACGCTATCCTTACAACTTCTTTCTGTTAGTGACTTAATATACTTTATTAAAATTACCCTTATGATGTGCTATAAAATAACTCCTTAAGGTAGATTAGAACATGGTACCTTCTGATCCATAAGCACATAACATAACCGCCACACTAAAATGAACACCTTAGCACGGAGGTTGTTACTAGCTTTTATAGATACCACCACCACACACTCCCCTATCAGTGAATAGGTGAAAGAACGATAACGTTGTTATGGCGAGCGTGTGGGATATTGCTGTTGCGTCGTGTGTTCTAACGGCTTTGAGTGTGGCGTAATGTAGATTTGACGGCTTGAATGTTGCGTAATGTGGATTTGAAGGCTTGAGTGTTGCGTCATGTGATCTGACGGCTTTCGGTTGCTATTGCGGCGGACAGATGACGCCACGTCTGCACCGGGCAGTTTGCCCTGTTTCAAAGTTCAGCCAGGGTCACCAATGAAGGAGATTGAAACTGGGTACCTCCCGATCCGTAAGCACATAACATAACCACTATACTAAAATGATCATCTTAGTACGAAGGTTGTTACTGGCTTATATAGATACCACCACCACACTCACAAAGTGTATTACAGGAACGTAAATAATCAACATAGTATGCTGTCAATTTCTATTCGCGTGTTCATGAGAATCTTTCAATCACTAGAAAATCCATGCACATAATGGAAAACTTACACAATGCATTGTTTTATAGTAACTATTTCAATTAAATAAGAATACCATAAAGAAATTTGAAAAGAAAAATCCCTCTAAAAACATTTCGAAATATGACTAGACGTAATCCCTCTATCATCGAAATTGAAAGAGGGGATAATATCACCGTAGTCTATCTATCACTAACAATAAGATAAAAATAAGGTAGTATTTGTTGATCTTTTCACCAAACTCTTTTGTCGAATCTCTATCTTATCTTAAGGTATCCCCGATTACGTTCGGAACCATGATTTTAAAAAAGCGCAAAAATGGATAATTTTCATGATATTTAGTGTCACTTAGATTAGAATACATGTATAAAATTGTTTTAAGGACATTTTGACAAAAAAAATTATTTAAAAACAATATTTCGGCAAAAAATTTACTTAGAATAACCTTTTTTCAAAATGTTCTCCCTTTGTGAAAAATGCTTCTATTATAAAAATATTTTGTCTGTATGTAGCTCAGACCTTTGTACAGATGCTCAACTATGGTGTTTGAAAAATTAACATTATTTTCAGAGTTACCACTCATTGAAATAAATATCAAAGTTTTTTTCTTAAAATTTCTCCCCTCTGTTGTCGTAAAACATGGATAAACCCTCTTCTAAGTTATATGTTTCAAAATTTCTAGTTGAGCCTCTGTACAGAGGTCTGAGCTATATACAGGCAAAATATTATTATAACAGAAGCATTTTTCACAAAAGGAGAATATTTTGAAAATGGGGTCATTCTATGTTCATTTTTTGTCAAAATATTGTACTTAAATAATTTTTTAGTGATATACTATTCTTAAAACAATTTTATATACGTTTTCTAACCTAAGTGACACAAAATATCATAAATGTTATCCATTTACACGCTTTTGCAAAATCACGGTTCCGAACGTAGTCGGATACCTTAAGATAAGTGTTATTTGAAGAAACTTTTATGATTACCGATTACATTTCACAAGAAACGCCCAAGAAATGAACTTCTGAAATATTTGTGTCAATATGATCCAATTATCATCAAGACCGAATATATATTATTCAATTTTATTTTATGTTTATTACACACCTCTACCCGAATATATAAAAATATTATATCGGGAATGTAGGCATTAGTGAGGCCCTGCCACCTTTTTGTGTTATACGAGGATGTATTGTAACGTTTTAATTGTTAGAAAAAACAACCGAGACTTCTCTACATAGTTTCCATTCAGATTGTTTCCTGTTAGAAAGAAGTCTGCCATATTTACTAGAAAGTTACATAAAAAACAAATTTAATTTTCTCCCAAGGAACCCGTTCTGTGATTCATTAACCATTCTCCCATTTTGAAGACGTTAAGGTATCTTACTACATTCGGAACCGTGATTTTAAAAAAGCGCATAAATGGATAATTTTCATGATATTTAGTATCACATAGATTAGAATACATGTATAAAATTGTTGTAAGGACATTTTGACAAAAAAAATTATTTAAATACAATATTTCGGCAAAAAATTAACTTAGAATAACCTTTTTACAAAATGTTCTCCTTTTGTGAAAAATGATTTTATAATAATAATATTTTGCCTGTATATAGCTCAGACCTCTGTACAGAGGCTCAACTAGAGCTTTTGAAATATATAACTTAGAGCAAGGTTTATCCATGTTTTACGACAACAGAGGGAAGAAATTTTAAGAAAAAAAACGCCAATAATTATTTCAAAGGGTTGTAACTCTGAAAATAATGTGAATTTTTCAAAAATCATAATTGAGCCTCAGTACAGGGATCTGAGCTATATACAGGCAAAATATGATTATAATATAAGTATTTTTCACAAAAGGAGATCATTTTGAAAAAAAGGTTATTCTAAGTTAATTTTTAGCCGAAATATTGTACTTAAATAATTCGTTTTGTCAAAATGTCATTAAAACAATTTTATGCATGTATCTAATCTAAGTGACACTAAATGTCGTGAAAATTATCCATTTATGTGCCTTTTTAGAATCACGGTTCCGAACTTAGTCGGATACCTTAAACCATATAAAAATGTACAGAAAGTTATCATAAAATTTTGATTATTATTTAAAATAAATAGAGATTGAAACTTAATTTTTATTCGTTATTCTTAAGATAATCACTGTCTAGAATCATACATTTCTCTCAAAGTTTTCTTGATCTTTCAAAGCTCATCATGGTACAACAGAAGATGGCGTTGACAATCTTCGTTCCACGTCTCGAATGAAGTACTTTGAGTTGTCAAATCTCCTACCCACAATGAATTTTTGAGTTACAGGTATAAGGATTGAGAGAAAAGAATATATATGGCAAAACTTCAAATCCATATCATTTGCAGTCCTTAACCAGCACCGAGATGAATGAAAAGATGTATATCGATGCTTTCGTTGATAATATCATTCTTGTGATCAGAGCATTAAGAAATTTGTACATAAATGTGGAGTAATAGGCCTTAGTAATATCTTTCTCCAGGTCATCTGTCAAGACAACTCTACGCAAGTCTCATAAATCAGGTAGCATAATCTTCATACAGACTTTTACACCTTAGCCTTCTTGGGGGAAGGGATTCACTGTGCTTTTACTGTTTCTCGTTCTTATCTCTTTGATCTCTGGTTCATTTGGATAAATCTGAGGTTCAGCTGCAGTGACTCGACTATCTGAAAAGTCTTCTTTGTCTAACAGCAATAGATTAAAAATCTCTTTCGATAATTATAGAGGAACACAGCGAGTAAACATTTACAAAAGTAGTTCTTCGCAAACAATTTTCCATATACTGTCGTGTGACGGGCTCACGCGTCTTTTCTTTAACATAACCTCTGGGTTCTTTGGTGGCCAAGATTAATGGCAACTCTTTTCCAACCAAAACCCAAGAAGCGAAATGTGAACAAGAAATGCAAATAAGATAGCTTTTAAATAACGGAAGTTTCAGTAAGTGAGATGGCAATTGGGGGAATATTATGTTTGAAAGAGATACAAGCGTGAATTGACAGCCAATCATGAAGTTACCTTGAAAGTAAATTATTAAAACAAGGTGCATACCATTGCACGCGCGCCCAGACGTTTATACATAAAGATTGAATCTAAGTTTGGATTAAGGTAGGAATGATTATTTGATATTAGGACTTGTAATACTATTAGAAGTGAGAGTAGGTGAATTAAATAATTATAACTTAGAGAGTGGTCTAAATTACGCGATTCGGTTTAACTATCACTGTGTGTTTGTTTATTATAGATTCTCGCTTAATTAAATTTATCTAAATTGTTAGACATTTAAATTCTATTCTTAATAAAGTCATATTAAAAATCTAAAATGTCTATTCCTTTTGCAAACCCTACACCTCTAGCTCACGCTGACAATCAAAGATACGGTCACCAAAGGGGGGTGGTATCACAGTCGTTATTAAAATAAATCTCAATTCAACACCATTTTCTGTCATGATAGTTGCTCTCCAGTTTAGTAGAATAAAGTCATCTACATCGTTTACTGGGGCAGCATCGTCCATGATTGAAGATCTTCTACTTCTTGGATCATCTGCGACAGATATACGGCCAATTTGAATATCCTTTTTCCCGCTCACAACAGTGTCATGTGACAAACCATCATTTCCATAAATGATTAATGTAATTAATATGCATAACAAATTGTATCCAGATATCTCAGTTATCTCATAGTAATAATTAAAGTTTTTCGAAATTCCTACGCATATACCTCTATTTACGTAATACATCAGTAGATTTAATGCAATAGTCTAATAGGCTTAGATACTTTAACCAAATTTTATTAGAAATAATTTTAAAAGATGGCCATCAAAATTAAATTACCTTAAGTTAACAGATGACTAATGAGATGCTGGGTGTGAAACCGAGCAAAAAAAATGGTAAAGTGCTTTTCAAAATAATTCAAGTTGAAAGATCTGAAATTCTCAGAATAACTGGAGTTCAATAATTTGAAATACAGAGCACAAAAATTAAAATTAAAATACTTTCTACCGTCTCTATATAAAATAGTTTATTATTAATAAAAAAACAACAAAAGCTCAGTATTCAGCTATTGATCGAAAATTATATCACTCGAAATCGAAAAGCACAAGCTCGTAAAATGAGTCATAGAAACGTAATGTTTCGGAAACTATTACAAGTTCACAAAATAGGTCTCATGAGAAACCATTGAGAATTTCTGTTGGTTCCCATTCACAGCTATCTTATCTTAAGAGATGTATTGGATGACTATAATGTCTTTACACAGATTTGTAATATCTCATATCACACAACACATTTACAGGTTTTATGGGATTTCACATGATGCGTTTTTCTCCCTAAAGAGCAATGGATTTCAAAACTGTCATAATGGACGGTGAGAAATTAATGGCTAGTTTCTTTTATGACACATATTTTAGTCCGTAAGAAATAACAATATGTAATAATGCTTGTTGTTATATTAAGCTACATATATTTAATTTCCTCAGCTGAGTCGCGTAAGACAGTTTTGATTATCATATTTCAGCAGCGAAAATTAATTATAAGTCCTGTTTTTGTCAATTCTTCCATTCGCTAATCAAACTGAAGATCAGTATAGCAGAGAAAATATTTTTAAGCATTTGTAATTCATTTTACCAATGAAATATTTTCTTTATACTATGAAAATAATTGAGATTATGTATGTTTTCATGTGAATTCTTTAAAGCAAGGTTACTCAACCTTTTCTCCCAACGGGCCGCATACACATGACAGGCATTTCACGCGGGCCACATGTGGATAATGTGACAAACACATTATAAGACCGACGCAACATTGGACAAAGCAAAATTGATCAAAATATTAAAACTTATTTTTAGCTTTTATTTTAATATCATATTAACTTTTCGATCAAACATACACATAAAATTTATTTTTATGCATTTTTTAATGAGTTATGGAATAATTTCTATTTCCTTTCATCTGTGACCAAGCCTCTTGCTTACATTCTACTATTAAAAAAAAACAAATTGATAGCAAAATTGATATATTTGATAGCTGAATTGATAGAATTTCCCTCTAAATTTTTAGTAAATTGTTCTCCAGTAATTAAATTTCTTAGAGCAATAGGCCCTCACCGGGCCACTCAGAAAAGGCCCACGGATACCAGGATACCTGCTTTAAAGGAATTGAAACTCATAGAGTAAACAGTTGCTAAACAAGATGTTATTAAGTATAGAAAAAATATTTTTCCATTGTACATTTTTGTTCGAAGTTATGCACATGTTTCTCATTCATAAAATGTAGATTTTTTCAAAAAAAAAAGAACTTTTTCTTGCTTTTGTTCATATTTATTTAAATAAGCTCATTTAATATACTTAACTTACATTTCCTCAAAGAACCTAGATAAAGATTTTGGAGTTACTATTTCTGTTTCTAGAAACTTTTCTGACATAAAGAGTGCATTATTATAATGATGCACAGAACTATAAATTTTAAGTTGACGAAAATTATACTAACAGGGAATCATTTTCCTAATTAACTTACTTCATTCCTCGAATTCCATCTTAAAATAGTACGGCAACATGATCCATACGATGAAAAGCATGAGATACAGACCTGTGAGAGAGGCAAAATTATGGAATGAAGTGAAATAATTCATCGTTTCGAAAGCTATTGCCACTCATAAAGAAATTTTTAATAAATATTATCCTCATCCTAATTCTTACAAAGCTATTTTTCTTATGTGTGGTTAATTTATTTAAAAAATTCCGTCCCTCGATTCCTATCAACTTTTTCAAAAAGTTGTTTTAGATACTGTTTTTAAATGTGTAGTAACTATATAAAGAGGCTGGTCTTAAGAATAAGATCATTAAAATAAAGTATGTAAAATTTCAAAGTAATTCCAAAACCACTATAAATAATACTTATCAATATTTATCAAAAAATATAAGAATAATTGCTATTATTTTATTTTAAAAACATCTATCTACTTTATATGATTAACAGGATTATGGATTTAAATTTTTTTAAGCTCTCATTTACTGCTTTTAATTATCTAGATATTTTATAACTCATATCTCACAATTTCAATGTATAATAGCTTATTTTGGTGCAAATAAAATATATTAAGTTTTATATATTTATCTTTTTATAATAAAACTAATGGCTATGAATATGGAAAATAATGGCAAAGAATTTATTTAATAATTAAATAGCTTTATCAATATTTTTTAGTATTTTATAGAAAATATGCAGTGGATGAGTCTTCAGAAAAATTCTTTTATCTTATTGTTCTTTCCTTCTACTTATTCCTCTTTATTTATTATTATATTCACTGTTATAAATTCATTTATTTAGATTTTTATGCATTTATTTATATATCTAAGTATCAATTAAACTCTTAATAAAACTATTAGTTTTAAATATGATTTTCTTCTACTTTTGTTTATTTTTGACAGCATGATATTCACTTAGAAAGAAGGAAACATGATATTCATATAAGAAAAGAGAAGATATGATGGAGAAGCTAATCACATTTATATATTATTTTTTGGGGGGTAATAGCTACATAAAAATTTAAGTAAAACTTTTATACAGTTAATCACAGTAGATTCTTCATGAACCTCAGTTATAATGACCGTAATAATTACCATTCAATTTCCTTTTTTCTGGATGACGAAGACCACTTTTGAAATGTTTCTTTCCTTTAAACGTGACTTATCTAGGTTTCTTCCATTGTTTTTATTCGTTTTCGTTTCATTTTCCTAAAGTCAGTTAATTAATTAGTGCATTAATTCAATAAATAATCTCAATTATTATGGTAATTAAATAAAAAAGAAACATACACCTTTCTCTCTCAAGGCGATAGTCATGTTAGCGGAACAATAAATCTTGGTCTTGCTTGAATAGGGTATAGATTAAACACAGTAAGAAGCGGCTGCAATGCTACTCCTTAAAACACTTCTTCATCTACTAAATTGGAGGCTCTGGCAGAAGGAAAGGCAATTTAGCTAGAAGATTCACTAATTTTAGTTATTTTATTGACTAATGCAAAAGCTTTTTCTAAGGAATAAGAAAATGTTATTTAAAGGGAAGAATTTAAACCGATGTTAATGCTGTTATGTGTTGATTCTGAATTCCATGGCGAATCTAACTAAGACATTCTCAATAAATCACGAATAGGGATTCGAATGACAACGGCACACGCATCAACCAGACCCACCATCTCAACAACAGACTGCCTACAACATCAATGGATAAACGTTCCGACGGTATTCAAATTTGATGAAGATGAATATCAAATGTAGTAATGGGGGAAGAAACAACCTTCTCTTATATATATATATCGCTGAGAAAACCCATCAACAGCTAAAATTAATTTCATTTCTAGGAAGGGGATATGCACGACCTCTTCTCCCACAAGCCACATACAATAAAGCACAGAAATAAAAGCACTTAATGACTGGCCCGAATAGGGATTCTGCTTCGTCCAAGTAGTCTAATGTGTGCACAAAGTGATATTTTGACACTAAGGTTAATAGTTCAAAGCACTCCGCCATCAAGGTCATCAAACGTGATCCCCAATCAACACAGCTCCCACCGAAGCTTCTTTATTTCAGACGCTGTGTACAGAAGCGTTTCTCAAACTGTGGGCGCGCCCCCTTGGGGGACGTGACAACTCTACGAGAGGGGGGCGAGAGCATATTGAAAAGTCGAAAACAAAAGAATCAAAAAAATTGTTAATTTACTGAAAGAAAACAAAGAAAACATTCTGACATAATAAAAAATAAAATGCACATTTACACTGATATATTACATGTGTACCAGTGCTACACAATGTATTTGATCATTAATTTAACAATATTAGGATACGAACAAGTTTAATAATTACCAGTGACCCCATGGAATAGTCATATATAAAAAATTATATACAAAAATTAACACTTATCTTGATAATTTGTATGGTTTATAATGAATCCCTTAACTGCCGATTAGAAGTATTGCGATTCGCTTTCCAATGCCAACCGTTTTCCACGTAGGAGTGTATGTAATGTATTGGGGGTTGGGGAGGACTACAGAAGCAAATAATCTTAAATAAATACAGCCTTCGCAAACATTTTCCAGGTCCTTTTATTGCATTCCAAAGCCTTCGACATAATTTTATGGATAGCATTTCACAGAAAAGATCATACTTCGGAAATACGTATATATACGTCCAGGGAAATTAACGTTTTGACTGAGCGAGACGCTTATATACGCTAGTGGTACTTAAGAGTTTAAAGTCGTATCGTAGTTTTTGCATCAAAGTATAGTATTATTGAGTTCAATACATTTTTATTGCATGAGGGGAGCGCGATGAAAATTATGATTAAATATTGGGTCGCGAATATTGAAACTTTGAGAAGCACTGGTGTACAGTGTGTGAACATGAATTGTTTCACGAACGCTGCATTGACGGATAAGAACTTCATCTACTCACTAGTGAACGGGAATGGACACGTGCTGCACAATTATATTTAAGAAGATATCTAATGAAAACCAGCCAAAGCACTAAATATTCACCAAGGAATATCGGAATCTTCTGGAATGAGGATCTCTCGCAGAAAGGATGCAGAATACCAAGTGAGAACAACAACATTGGAAGCGGGACTATTGCATTCTGTGAAATGAAAATCCAGTAACAGTGTATGGTTACTTGTCACCAAGTGGTACACGACACCAATTCAATATTAATGTGTGAGCAGGTATCGTGGTGAACTGTGCTATGAGTCCATACCTCTTTCAGAATTGCTTGATTTGTAAATGATCAACATTAAATGTGGTCTCAATATGATGTTGCGCCATCCCATTACGACGGACCCATACAGGACCATTTAAACCACGCCTCTAGACACTTGTCCTGTTGTATGGTCCTCCTGGTCACTTTGTTTATTTCCTCTGATTTAATTTCTTTGGGATGCTGTAAGGATCATCATTTATGACACGCCAGTAACTTCTAAAATGGACCTCATAGCAGAAATCAGCTACGATACGCGAAATGTCAAGTGTCTTAGAGCAGTTTTATATTTCTGTTGTTTATATTTCTTTGCACATAACTTCGCCAGCATTTTCAATTTCAACTAAAATAAAAATGTATCGTATTTTTTAACATTTGATGCATCTTCATCTACACCGAATGTATTTCAAAAATAAAAAATAAATATTAGATTAATTATGCTTCTTTTATCTTTATTCATTTATAAAACATTAGCTCTTATAATGAAATGCTTATGCTTTAATATCAAAGAATTTAAAATTTAATTAAGCATTATACATGTAGTTGAGTAAAATGGCTGTTTCATATTTATTTGAGAAAGTAAATATGTATTTTTATCACCAGAAAATATTTGTTAATAAGTAACTTGATAGTTACAAACATTTTACTAGTAAAAAACACAAAACTTGTTTAAGTGTTAAACTGAACTTCTGACAGTAAGAAGGGAATTAACCAAAGTTTATTTTATTAAACTGTAAGAAAGATTTAATTAAACTTATGTATTAAGGCAATTCATGGAGAATTTTGTATTGAATATTTTAAATCAGCTTTACATTTATCAAAACAGGAAAAATATTGAATAACATAATAAAACTGACTTTTTCTTCCCTTCGAGTTAATTCATAATTTTAAAAATAACTATGTTTAGCTTGAATATATAACATTTCCGCGAAAGAAAGTTATTTCTCTAGGCTTTTACAAATCAAAAAATATATATACTGGGAATACAGATAAATATAAAATATCTTTCTTTCTAAGAATATTCTTTGTAAAAAGATTGCTACATAGATTGCATTTTTAAAGTATTTTTTCTGGGCATCTTTGACAGTTTTTACTGTTGATTTATTTACCTTCTTCTTACAATAACAATTGTTTCAATAAATAAGACACGTATATATTGTTGGGAATATTGAGATCGAATTTAGAGTTTCATTTAATTGAGAATTCTTCTTCTATTTTTGTCAAAAAAGTATATAAGTAGTAGAAATTTTTGGTGGATGCGTGTGTGTGTATTTGCATACAAAAATACTTTATTAAATTCCTTACAAAATACTCACATTTTAAATAAAAGCCTCGCATTCTTAGAATCTAAGTAAATTCTCCAGAATAAAATATCAAACAAAAAAAATTTAAGCAGATTGACCTTTTTTAAAAAGCATAAAATCCCGTTATCATTTCAAATGTTTAGAAAATTCTTTCAAGTATAAAAAGGTTTTTTTTTCCCGCATATTTCGGAAAAGAATTACATTTTTTTTTCTTCCCTTTCTTATGGCAACATGGTAAGATAAATTAAAAATAAATAATACATGCCAACAAAATTAACGCTTAAGTGAATTTAAAAAAAAAAATCCCTGTAAAGAAGAAGAGGTAAATGTTAAGCGCAAAGATTAATTAGCATTTTCAAAACCATCTTATGAAAACACAGCTATTTGTCAGTGAAAAGAAGAGATGAAGTCAAGAAAAGAGGAGAAAAAAATCACCTTTCAGGAAGATGTGTGCATGAAGTTAACAAATGAGTGGTTTTATTTGCTTATGGATAAAAAAAAATGGTGATTGTGTCATGTCGGTAATCCATTACATGTGCTAAAATGTATACATTTTTGCGTAGTTAAAATCTGAGGTTTAAATAAAAATAAAGAAGAGATAATTTTTTTCTTTCGATTATTGCAATGAAAATTTTTAATTTTCTGTATGATATTATGTTTAGTAAAACGTAACTTCCTTAAAAGCCTACTTCATTTTTTTTAAAATTTATGTTTTTGAAAATAATATTCCTTCTTTATTCTTAAAGGATAAAGTTAAATGTGTTTTTTGTTAAGCAAATCTTAAAATGTTGCTGAAAAAGAATTTCTTTTTTTATTGCTTTTAGTCAAAATGAATTCATGTAGTTAAATACTTTAAGCATTTAAATTTATTACATAATTAAATACATTGTATATTTATGTACAATTTTTAGGCATGATTGTTTGAACTGTTAAATCAAAAGCATATTATATCTTAATGGTGAAAAGCTAGTAAGTAAATGGAGTACATATTGTTTAAGTATTAAGTAATATAACGTCCTAAGCATATAAGTGATAACACTTGGTTGGTATTTTGAAATTTTATTTTCAAGCACACAGGACAGTTCACAGACATATATATAAACAATTTGTACACTATTTACAATTTTTAAGTAAAAATCATTAATATTCCGAATTTATGACATTCATAGAGAGATAATCCCTTACGCTCACTGATGGAGCTAAAAATACAATCTCTCTTGTCGAGAGGAAATCACACAATTTCCAAATCTCTACACGCTCACGGATGGAGTACACAAAATCTTGGCCTCTCTCGTCGAGAGGAAATCACCGACTCCAAACTTCCACACTGCGCTCACTGGCGGAGCCCACAGAATCGACCACTCTCGTTGAGATGTAAACACCAACTGTGACGCTGGCTTGGCTCTCGCGCATGCGCAGTCCTTCGGATCAATCCGCGTTGCCACCTACAGTTTTAGAAGGGGTCTAGAGTTCGTTACAGTAAGTGTCATTAAGAAACTTAAGACTATAAGATATCTAAAAGGTAATCTTATTTAATGCCTATGCCAATATTCAGTTATAATTGGCTTGGTAATCATTAATGTATTGAGCTGCTTTACTTACAGTAGTGAAAGAACTGCGTTGTGTGAATATACCCTTTATTTTGAAAAGTTTTAAGATTAAGGCAGAAATAAGTACATGAGAAACTATATGCACTATTTTGAAAAAAAAAATCAAAACACTATGAAGGAAGTGGTTGTTTTTAATGAAATTAAATATGTCTGCAGCTTATACACAGATAATGAAATAATAAAAATATCAAGGCCATAGGGTTCATCCACTGCTCACAATTACAGCTCGAATATTCAAATTAGTACTTGGTGGAACCACCCCTTTCGACGATATATTCTAGTATACGTTTAGGTAAAGAGTGATAAAAGTTCCGAATGTCATCTTGTGATACATTCTACCAGGCATTCACCAGTTGTTGCTCCAGATCTGCAATATTTTGGGGTGCCCGAATCTGGCACCCTACCATGTTCTAGACATATTCGATTGGTGGAAGGTCTGGTGACCTTGCTGTCCAAGGAAGAGTATTAATGGCATGAAGGCGGTCCAGAGATATGTGAACAGTATGGGGCCTGACATTATCTTGTTGGAAACTGGCCCCCGGATGACGTGCCATGAAGAATACCACAACCGGCTGCAGGATAGTATCAACATATCTTTGAGCTGTTAAAGATGTATGGAAGATAACTAGAGATGGCGTGCTGTCGTATGAGATAGCACCCCCATACCGTCCCACCAGGGTTAATGGCTGTATGTTTTTGTAAAACAAAGGCTGATTGAGAACGTTGGCCCTGGCCTCTTCAGGCATAGAGACGATAGTTATCTGCTTCAAGAGTAAAGCGAGACTCATCGTTGAACACTATGCAATGTCAGTGCGATAGCAACCATGATAATTGACTGCGACACCACTTCAGACGATTCCGCCAATGTTTTGGGGCAGATGTCTTAAAGGCCGCTGTGGGCGTAGCCCCGCCTCAGCCAAGTGCCGTGAAATGGTGGAAGGTACCACGAGTTGTAAATAAGAGGCTGCAGTACGTTTAATTATAGACAATGATACCGCTGGAGCAATTCGGGCCTGTCGAACAATCCTCTGATCTTGCCTCGCATTTGTGCATCTTGATCTTCCAGAGTGTTCATTTAGTCGATAAGTTTGTCACGGCAACCATTGCTGCCAGCATCTATGCACCGTTTTGATTGTCTGTACGATGCTGGTGACGACCTAGCTTCACGCATCCCCATAATGCGACCACTTTCGAAGTCATTCAGTTGCCTATTAGGTCTTCGAAAACGTCGTGATGGCATCATTCGTTTTTTCTCTGCCGAATTACAGACGCGAAAACGAAAAAGGATAAATTTTTCACCTCTATTACTGATTTTATATTGTGTGAGTTGCTCAGTAGAAATGCGCACTACTGTCGCAACTCATGCTCATTGGTCTAGAAAACTTGATCATTTGCATGTTCTATAAAGATGTCTTTGCCTGCGAAATTTCATCACAATTGGACTACTCCTTCTTGGTTCTTCGATATTTTTGTTAAAGAGTGTATAATTCTAAAAAGATATTGATTTATAATAAAATTACTTCCCTTTCGAAAAATATGCTGTTTTAATTACTTTTATTCCAAAAGTTTTAAAGTAAAATTATTTGGCTCAGTAATAAAATCCGGGTATACTAAACATTCTTTTCGTTGGAGACGGAATTTAGGAGAGAGATGATTCTTGATCCCCGGTAAAGTTCTTATAAATCACTAAATTCTTGTCTCTCTGTCATTTTCGAACTTAATCTGTAGCGCATCTTTGGGAAAACGTTCTTTAAGAATTTTTTAATCACAGATGGAAGAATTACAATAAAAAGAGGTACAAAATATTTTAAGAACAGTTATTAAACATAGCAGCCTTAAATTACCAATCACTTGATCTAGGTTCAAAATTAATAGCTCCATCGCCAATAAACCTCGTGGTTCTTTAGATAAAACTAACTTAGAATGAGATGTCAGTCAAAAATCAATTACCAACTAAATTAACTAACTATAATCCTTTATCAAATTACTCTAAATATAAAGTTAAATATTTAAAATACCAAATAGGACCATACGTTCCGACTCCTCTGCACTGTTTCAAGTGTCAAGAGTTCGGACATTTACAAACTCCTTGGGTATTTAAAATACTCTATATGTGCATCTGTTAAGCATCATTCTACATATTGTCAACTACAGTCAAAATGAATTAATTTTTCACACCCTCATCCATCATATTCGAAATTTAGTCGTAACTGGAAACTAAAAAAACTGAATCAGGAACTCAAATTGAACAAATTATTTCCTACTTAA
>BMAV01027527.1:182374-241488 GCA_019973955.1 Trichonephila inaurata madagascariensis | reverse complement strand
GTTTTAAAAAGTAAAAAACCGAGATAAAATATTATTTATTAGTAGACCTTGAAACGTGAAAAAGTGTCTACTTGCTTTCTTACCTAATTCCAGTGTGACAAAAGACATTTCTCGAAAGTGTAAACGTTTCACGCTTGCGTGGGAACAATATTTCATGCATAATAAACAAACGTTTACAATTGCTTTTACTGAAGTATAAGTGCACTGAAAGCGTTTTTAACGATATCCTTCTTGACGTCTTTAATAGTACTCCACTCGAACTGGTGACCAAGCATTACAGCATAAAGAACTGAAAACGCCCCTCGCTTTTATTTTTTGGATACATGTATGCAATATTCGAAATATATTTCGAGTGTTCCAAGTTTATTTATCCCGGAGTGATGCATTTTTTTGACATTTACTGAAGTAAGCTACACAATATTTATAGAAAAATATCAAAAAAAGTAATTTTCACTTGACTGACTGTGCTTTCCTGTTACCTTGAGACGAAGCGTTAATGTGATGAATACCCTCTCCCCGTGGGTATTAGATAAAAATAAAGAATAATTAAGGTACATAAAATGGATGGCAGTGTCATCATTTTATTAAAATGGTATACAACTGCTAATTCATAGAGATGGGAATTGTTTTTCGTTGTGGTATAAATCTTTCTAGCCTGCGTGAGGAAAAATGCTTAATATTTTCGCGAATACTTGAAATAGCGATTGTTATGACCTTATGCATAAATGGAATACGTGCATACCGTTTGTCAGAGGGTAGCGAATAAGATAATGGTATAATTTTTATACATATATACTATTTCTAATTGTACCAGAATGTTAACAAGGGGTATCGAGAACGTGATTCAGTGCTGCCAAAAAATATTTAAAAAAATTAATATTTCCATTGTTAAATTATACTCATATAGTTGTTGCTCTTTAAATCATGCAGAGATTTTAAATTTCCATATGGTGGAGATTAATAACTAGAGCGATTAGGTATTCTCTTTATTAGGATGTAGCCAAGGTTAAAACATGAGGCTTTGGATGCTGAACAAAATCTGGTTGAAATTACAAGTTTCTAAATTTTTAAAGTGCCTCCTTTTTTAAATAAAGCAGCTATTCGTTGAGATATATTTTTTGTGAGTAGATGCTCGACCATGGGATCCGAGGTTTTTAACTCTCAATGAACAGTCTTACTGCCAGCACTAACGCTTGACGACTTTGGAACTCCTAAATGATTTCAACCAACAAGGACTCGATTTTTTGCACTCCTTTTTTCAAAGTTCTACGGTGGCGTTCTGGAATTGTTTTTCGATCTAGCACTTCGTTTTTCTGCAGTTTCGCTGCTTCAATTTCATAATGACATCACTCACAGTGGATTTTGTCTTTTGTAAAATGTCCGAAAAATATCACAGAACTGATTTCCCATAAAGGTGGCCTTCCACTGTAGTGCCCCGACAAAGTCACTAAGCACTTTTGACTTACTCATTGTCTCACAAAACGCGTAAATGACTTGACAAACACTAATCCTCAGGGCCGCTTTTCCTCGTAGGCACTTGCCTAGGGCGCAAAGAATTGGAGGGTGAATGAGTGAGTGAATATTAACGTCGCACTGTTCAGCTACACGAGGGCTTTTCGCGACAGACCACGTCATTTTGAACCATGGTCAAGTGACGTGGACGGCACCTGAGCAGGCACCCCCTCTCCTAACTACCACGCCACACCAACGGGAGGACGTTTGAGCTCTCGACAGATTTAACGTGCATCACTGCCCTACACGGCGGGTCTTTAGTGGTACTGGGCTCGAACTCGTGACAAGGCCAGCCACGATCCGATACCTATACCATTCGGCTACCGCGGCCACATTGGAGGGTGAAAAGAGAAGAAATAAAAATTACAGCGAACCCGTACCACCGCCCTACCTAGTCGTATCGTTTGTATGGTGCCACACTAAAAAGTGATATCAGCTTCT
Source organism: Trichonephila inaurata madagascariensis (assembly GCA_019973955.1). NCBI lineage: Eukaryota > Metazoa > Arthropoda > Arachnida > Araneae > Nephilidae > Trichonephila > Trichonephila inaurata. The sequence goes on along the minus strand of BMAV01027527.1, from coordinate 239,535 downwards.
GGGGAATGTGTACTAGGTATGCAAAGGTAAAAATACCAATGGGCAACCCCATTTGAAAAAAAAAAAACTAAAAATCATTCATTTACAGTATAAGGCGTATTGTCAAAAATTCATTCCATGCTATTTCCCTTTTATTCTATCGTTAATAAAATGAATCATCATTAAAATGAAATGTTGCACAGCTGAAATTCATCATTAAAATTATTATTCCATAAAAATGATTAAAAAAATATGATTAAATTAATAAATAAAAACCAAATTACGCCAATATTGATTTAAAAGCCGACTTATTTCAAAATAATTTTTTAATTGGAGGGAAAATGCTATATTTTCTAATACAAATAAAAATGAAACTCGGGGGAAAAAAACGAAAACTTCTATAGGTAGTTTCATAAGAAAAATGATTCATACGAAGTAAAACTTTACTCTTAAGGGTTTCTTGCGACAGAAAATGGTTTCGAGATTAAATTTCATTTCTTGAAAATAATTTTCTTTTTCAATCTATCGATAAACAGGTGTGTTTACTTCCACTTTAATGATGCCTCTCACAGTGTTATGGAAACATACAGAGAGTTCCAGAACTTTTTCCAAACGGTGTATTTTCCAGTGTTTGCTCAACCCTCGCGATGTGTTTGAGCAGACGATCTTTCTTGCGTGTCTTGTTTACCCGGTTTGTGTGTGTTCTTCAAAGAGTTAGAATTTCGACGATTAAATGTACAAGAAAACAGAATTCAGGCCAATCTTTGTTGGTAAAAGATGTTTTGGAAGGTTTTCGTGATTTATATGATATAAAAGTAATGCCTTAGATATAAAATATTGATTTATGCCACGTGCGTATGTGCGTTGATATATATATTTACTACAGAAAAAATTTGTTTAGTAACGATAGTTTAAAAAAAACACGTTTTGTAAATTTCATTCCATGTAAAAATATTGTTAAAAAAACTAAACGAGAGATTCTCATGGGAAAATCTAATATTTTACTCTTGCTGTGTTTCCCCAGAAGGCGTTACTAACGTTTTTTAATTTAAGCGTCACTCTAAAGCAGGGTATTCAACCTTTTTTTCTGCCGGGCCGCATACATATGATAGCTATTTCACGCAGGCCGCAACTAGAGGGGAAATTCTTTAAGACCAAGATAACATAGAAGATTTAAAATGAGGAAATGGATCAAAATATTAAAACTCCTATTTTGCTTTTTTTAATTATTTTTTATTTTTGTGTAAATAAAAAAATAATTGTTCTACATTGTAAGTATTTAAAAATCACTTCAAAATTTCTGCATCAGTAAACGATTTCATATGATTATCTGGCCGCGGTAGCCGAGTGGTATAGGTATCGGACCGTGGCTTGCCTTGTCACGAGTTCGAGCCCAGTAGCACTAAAGACCCGCCGTATAGGGCAGCGATGCACGTTAAATCTGTCGAGAGCTGAAACGTCCTCCCGTTGGTGTGGTGTGGTAGTTAGGAGAGGGGGGTGCCAGCTCAGGTGTTGTCCACGTCACTTGACCATGGTTCAAAATTACGTGGTCCGTCGCCAAAAGCTCTCGAGTAGCTGAACAGTGCGACGTTAATATTCAATCAATTCATATAATTATCAATGATATAACAATTGTCATAGGGTGTCTTTGTTATCGCTATGACATTACCACTGACAAAACACTTTTTTGCTGTTGTAAAAATTATTCAAAAAAGCTTATTTATCATCTCTTGAAAGAGATGTTCGAAGAAAAATGTCATTGAACGATTCCCGTTTATTGGTATTTTTTAAATACACTTTCGTGAGAAATCAAACAATTTCTGAGCCATGCTTGTTTTCCCCTACAAAGTAGTCGACTTCCCAATCGTCTTGAAACAATCTATTTTCTTCGAATAGTTTTCGCTTGTAAGATATGAAAGATAGTTAAATATTATTTCAACTCATAAAGTGGTCGCTACTTCACTGTTGCCTGTTATCACTAATCGGGGGGGATATCATTTCGCACCCATACGACATCGACAGCAAAAAGCAAAATTGATGTATTTGATATTTTCACAAAGAATTTCCCACCAAACTTTCATAAATAAATGAATTTCTCCAAGCAATGGGCCCTGACCGGGCCACTTAAAAAAGCCCGGTGGGCCGCAGGTTGAGTATCGCTGCTCTAAAGTAATACGAAGGCTATCTTCGACAGACCTCGTAATTTACTCTCGGTCAAGTGACAAGGATGATACATGAGCTGCCATCCCCTCTCCTAACTACCACACCATACCAATGGGAGGATATTTGAGCTCTCGACAGATTTAACGAGCACCGCTTCCCTACACGGCGGGTCTTCAGCGGTACTAGACTCGAACTCATGACACGCCGACCACGAGTCCGTTACCTTAACCACCGTATTTCACTTTCTGGACTAAGGTCAATTTTTAAGATGACGCCTACTGCACACCGTGGTAACCTAAAGCAGTGAATCCCAAAGTGGTCTATATAGACACCCAGGGGTCTATGGCGACCTGCAAGGGGTCCACGTCAGCGAAAATAGAATTTGGGGGTCCACTATAGTGGCTCTCATTAAACCAGATTGTGACTTTAATTTTAAAAGGAAATTTAAATCAAGTGGAAAAACCATGACTTACCTATAAACAGATTTATTTACTATAAATCGAATGAGATTAATTTGCAGTTACAAAGACGACTGCATAAATTTTATTAAAACAAGGACCGCATTTCACCCTTTCTTGTGTGTGCCAGACAGTAGCGCACAAAAATTTTTCAAGGGGGAGATCCAGGGTCGGAAGTCTACCATTTTGGAATCATGCTCCAATACGCCGCACAACATATTCTTCTGATTTTGTTCATTTTCGGGAACAAAAACGATACAAAATTAATTATTGAATAAATAATTAGCATTCATTAATCAAATTAATTATTAGTAACAAATATATAATTAAATTTTACGTAATATATACATAGGATTATAACCATTCGAAAAAAAACCAAGGACCCCCTTGTGTGCGCTATTGGTGCCTGAATAAAGCTAAAGGAGTATAATGAACGTCAGTGAGAATTTGCGAAATATTTATGACAATTCACAGGAAAAAGATGTTTTATAAACTACGTTCAACATTTAAATGCTCTTTTTATAGATTTTGAAACTAGGCTTGAAAGTGTTTTGACAATCGTAATACCATAGTAGGCAATGAATTGGTAAGGTCATTTTAAAAAAAAAGTAAGATTACAAGAATTGGGCACTAACGGAGATCTTAAAGTTTAGAAAAGGATGTCAATAATTGTGACTTTTTAAAAAGATATACTTGTTATTTTTTCCATATTATGGAATAGCTTGAGAACTTAGTTGTGTGTTTGTCCTACCGAGGAGTTACAGTACGCTTACCGATGTCCAAAACAAAAAAAAAGAAAGAAAAATACTGGATACTATTAACCCAGGAGATATTTAGGGTTAAACCTGATAAGATTGGTGTTAAATGTTGAAAATTTATTATTGCATGCGCAGAATCATCCTCCCACCAAAAGCATTTGTTTGTTGCTCAGTTATTTTATGTATTAAATATATTTTAATTTAATTAATTAACGTAAATTTTCTTAAATTTTAAACACTATACTTTACTCCAGTTAAAAGTTTCAATCTTTTAAGGTATCCGACTGCGTTCCGAACCGTTATTTTAAAAAAGCGTAGAAATGGATAATTGTCATGATATTTAGGGTCACTTAGATTAGAATACATGTATAAAATAATTTTAAGGACATTTTAACAAAAAAAATTTATTTAAATACAATATTTTGGCAAAAAATTAACTTAGAATAATTTTTTTTCTAAATGCTCTCCTTTTGTAAAAAATGCTTCTATTATAATAATATTTTGCCTGTATATAGCTCAGACCTCTCTACAGAGGCTCAACTAGAATTTTTGAAAAATTCACATTATTTTCAGAGTTACCACCAATTTAAATAATTATTGGCGTTTTTTTCTTAAAATTGCTCCGCTCTGTTGTCGTAAAATATGAATAAACCCACTTCTAAGTTATATATTTCAAACATTCTAGTTGAGCCTCTGCACAGAGGTCTGAGCTATAGACAGGCAAAATATTATTGTAATAGAAGCATTTTTCACAAAAGAAGAATATTTTGAAAATTGTTCATTTTTTGTCAAAATATTGTACTTAAATAATTTTTTTATTGCAATACTATTCTTAAAACAATTTTATGCACATTTTCTAATCTAAGTGACACTAATATCATAAATATTATCCATTTATACGCTTTTGCAAAATCACGGTTCCGAACGTAGTCGGATACCTTAAAGCATTTGTTTGTTCCTCAGTTATTTTATGTATTAATTACATTTTAATTTAATTAATTAACATAAATTTTCTTAAGTTTTCAACACTATATTTTACTACAGTTAAAAATTTCAATCTTTTAAAGTAAGTAGCTCTATATACCTGCTGTCTAAAACACATTTAAGTTCATGGATTTGCAAAAAATTAATATTAGGTAAGTAGGGGTCTACCCTAAACCGAAAAACCTGTCAAGGGGTCTATGAGGTAAGAAGGTTTGGGTACCTCTGACCTAAAGCTTCATTTTCACTAAAGGAAAAAGAGTCAGACACAAAAGTGACAAATGTGTTCAGTATTATGTAGAATATGTGTAGATGTAGCAGTTTAATTCGAACACGCATTTCACTGGTTTTCCTTCTTAATTTATATTTTAAAATAATACAGTGTAGTTTTTTCACAGACATCTTATTTTGATATGAAACTATTTTGAATGAAACTATACTATGAAATAAAACTATTTTGTTTATAAACACTTGTTTATCCACCTTCAAATGCATTTTAAATGGAAGCAATTGAAAAATATTTTTCCATCATCTGGTATTGAAAACAACTTATAGGTTTTTAAGGTGAGTACCTTTTGAGAAAGGAAGAATTATACGAGTGTAAGCCCCAAAGATTATGTTGTTTTTTTCTAAAGCAGGAAAATTCCCAATTAAACATCCAAAATATTCGTGCGAGACTTTAAATGTAGTCGTTTACTGAGGGCTTGCGATTTCATCTGGATTTTAATTTTGAATTTTACGGAATGATACATAAGATAACTACTAATTTATAATTTTTAATGACAAAATACAATGTGATCGTCCGTCAAAATTGGCAGAAATAATATATTGTTTGAAATTATAAACAATGTGATCGTTAATCAAAATTGTTCAGAAACAATATATCTTGTTTGATATTATAAACAATAAAATCGTCCATCAAAATTTTGCAGAAATATTATATATTGTTTCATATAATAAACAATGTGATCACACATCTATTAGTTTTTAGAGACATTTTTATGATTACGGTATGTAACCTTCGATTGGTAAATGAAAGTTGGAAATCCATTTTGTTATTTTAGATTCTAATAAAGCAATTATAGTTAAAAAAATAATAAATATATACTTCATTGTTTGCAGTATATTATATCAGAAACGTTTTCTCTTTTTATTCCTTAAAACTAATATTTTTTATTAACTAAATCAGTATTGCTTTCTGTAAATTATTAATCGAAAACAGAAATGTGAAGAGAGATTTTATTTTTGGAGAAAAAAAAAGTTTTACACTCGAAAAGGTCCGTGCAACTCCGGGCTAAACGTAGAGGGAAATACACCTGTCGAACAAGGAAAAATAAAGCAATTTTGAAAAAGGAATTTTAATGACTTACATATATTAAATCACTCGCATCGCTCACCCCCAGGAGTGCTGGTGTCGAGAGGGAAATGGGAAATTCTATGGAGATAGTTATATTGAAAAGTGCAACACCGGGCTAAACGGAGGGGAAACAAACCCATCCGACGGGGCAAAGAAATGTAAATTTTACTGATATCAATACAGAAATCACACACACACTCAGGAGGAAGTGCTGACATCGTGAGGAGAAGAGGAAATTTACATGGGCAAAAAAATTATACACTCGAAAAAGTCTCTACAAAACCGGGCCATGCAGCTAGCTGTTACTAATTTCTCAGAAGTAATATTTTATTTCAAGTATTATAAACAATGTGATCACCTTTTGCATTCCATTTTGCAGAAACAATATTTTACTAGGAAATTGTATTGTTTACTTAAAATCATATTTTGTTCTAAATTAAGTTGTTTGCTTAAAACAACTTTTTTTTTATTTTGAAATTATCTGATACAGACTAATGCGTTTTAATATTTATATACGAGGATGCGAAAACGTTATGATCTTGAGATAACACACAGCTGTGTAATTTCTATGTAAATTCTTCGCAAGTAAATTCTATGCCCTTTCCCTTCCCAGGGGGAGACACCTGAGCTTTTGGCGATGCGAAACCATAAATTTTGCCCACAGCACCCAAGCCAAACAGGCACTTAAATTATTTTTTTATGCCATATAAATCATACGATATGGTCGCTGTCAATTTTCTGCATCACGAAAATCCATCGACTTGGGCCGGAGTCAAACCCGCAACCTTGGGTGCAGAAGGCCTGCGACACACCAACCACGCCACCCAGACGGCTTATCAGAGTTTATTGATTCTAAAGATAAGAATTTCTTTAAAACAGGCATCTATAGATTAAAATCTTGCTGGAAAACGTGTATTGAAGCAAATGGAGCATGTTTTGATTAAATAAACAGCCTTTGAAAAAAGATATGGTGTTTTATATGTTCACTTAAAAATACGATATTTCATACGCACCAGCCCGCAGCATAAAGAACAATTGTTTGTTTTGATGTATGACTAAAAGTTATTTTTAAGTAGCTCAAAAATTGATTGTTTGTGAATGGCTTAATCATTCCGTAATATCTGAATAGACTGTCAAGAGAAAAAAAAATCCATTCAGCGTTTAAAACAAAACTCTAGCGGAAAATTAAACATAAAAAAACAACAACACTGATTGTTATTCTAAATTTCTGAATCTTCCCATCAAAGCTGAATCAGTCACTCATAGTTGAAGAATTTCGTAAAGGAAAACTTAAAACTAGATCTACAAGCAATCTCAGCTTACCTCATAGGTTTAAACAGAGCCTTGGCGCCATCTTCCATCGTTAAAATAAGCTTTATCTGAGTTCCACCTGGCAACTGTTCTGTAATTATAAAAATCATAACTTAACCTTGGGTAAAGAACTTTTAATACATAGATCAAGGGTCGGCAACCTTTTAGCTGTGGCGAGCCATACCAATCTACCCATAGGATTCAGTGTGCCATATAGATGGACATTTTTGAAACAATTCGATTCCCACGATAATGCATGCGGAGTTAGCGAATAGAGATCAATGATATGGATTTACAGTTTCATTATATATTAATTTTACATTAGTTTAAGATATTTCTTAACATAATTATAAACACCACAAAATATAACTATTTCTTCAATAAAATTAAAATTGTACATATATTACGCATATTTAAACATTTATTAACGTAATAAATAGAAAACTTAAAATACAAGCATATCCCTTCATTTCGTTAAAAAAAATTAAAAACCCTTTTTTGTGAATCTAGTTTAAAGTTGGGGAAAATTTGGACTTTCAAAAAATTTTGGCATAATTTTTTACGGACTCGAAATATTTTTCATACGAGGAAAGATTTTTTATTTAGATGTGTATAATTATAAAAAGGGGAAAGCAGAGTACGTGCAATTTTCTCTCTTCAAACAATTAAATCTTTTTTGAATGACATTTAATAATTTACAAAATAAACAGAAATATATCTTTAGAGTTAGTTATCCTTCAGATATGTTCGGAATTTCATAAATGTTCATGACTCTGAAGATATTTGTCAAATAAGGTCCATTACAAATTTATCAACCTCCTTCCACTCAAAAAGTGTAGAGTGCCACTGAGTATCATACCGGCGTGCCATAGGTTGCCGATCCCTGATATAGAATTTCCAGCAATAATGTTGTCTATTATTTACGAGAAAACTTAAATTTTTATTTAAATTATGCAGATAATCAAATCGTCATCACTTTCGATCACCAAGTCAATTATTTAAATTTACGCAAAAGGTTATATATGAATATATCTACAGAAAATAATCCTTTTTTCTATTTGCTTCAATTTTCTCTTAGAAAGTAATTGAATTTCCGGGATTTATTGTGATTTTTATTTCATATTATAAAAAGTGAAGTTCGTTGATATTTCGAAAATTAAATTATTGCAGTTTTCAATTATATGTCTTAAAACTGTAATGTAATTTAACATTTATATTTTTAAACTGATTAATTGCATGCACAATATGATCTTGAAGTCTACTGATAAAGTTTAAAGAAAAAAGACGCGCGATAACATTCTTGAAGGAAGTTTTTGTTTCAAGAAATAGCGTCACAGTTCATCGATTCAATGAAAAACAATTCATTATCTTAATAAGTTTAATAGTTTAAGAGAGAAACTGAAGAAATTTTGCATTGTACGAATCGATTTCAGGAAAAAGTAGCTTTTCGATCTTTTGCGTGGATCAGAAAAACTGTTTACGTGGTACCTCCTCCTCATGTTGGTAGAGGTAGAGATTTCGTTGATTGTTGGTGTTTCTGGGAGAGGGGGAACCCAGCATGTATGAAGAAGCCTTTAAATGCGACAAATAATAATTATAAACAGCTATTTTTGCAAAAATCTTTTTTTTAAAATTAATTTAAACGTTAGAACTGAGTACGCGATATGCGGACAAGACAAAAAAGCTAAAGGGTACGAATGAAATGATTCTTATTTAAAATGAGATGCAGCCAGAGGCGTCTTAAGACTCTTTGAGGCTCTGAGCCCAGAGAAATCTGAAGGTTTTTTTGAGACCCTGGGTTTCTATGCAAAAGTATGCCCATCCTGAGATCTTTAAAATTAGACAGTATATGCCATGCATTGTCAAATACTCGTTCAAACGGTCATTTGAAACGAATAAATGTGCAGACTCACAATCTCAAAAACCTAAGCACAAACCTACTCGATCGATGGCCACATTTCGACTAAATGAATGGAATGATTGTTAATGGTATTAGCCCTAGGCCTAGACATGAACAACCGTCAGCACAAAATTATACAGTCTTAGCACTTTTTCCAGTTGATATGCAGTTTGAAATTCCCTGTTTTACGGCTAATATGTACGGGAATAATATTGACCTTTAAACATTATCCGGATCATGATCTTATTAAGATAGAGTTTAGAATAAAACGAGGCCCCTACCAAGGGCGAGGCCCGAGCCCAGTTGGCTCATGCCTTAAGACGTCCCTGGATGCAGCCTTTCACACCTGTCAAAGAAAATTCCTTTGAGATCCTGTAATTTAAAGCAGCCATGTGTGCTACTATAACTCAGGAACTTATTGATGTGTCCACATATCGTTCACAGCATCTACTCTTTTCTATAATCTTAATCTCTCTGACTTAAACCATATAGGAAAATGTAATAAAAACACCATTAGTAATGACCATGTAGTATTGACGTTCATTTGATTGGGCGAGTGAATATGAACGTCGCATTGTTAAGTTACACAAGGGCTTTATTCACTTGATAGGAGGTGTTGTTCTAGCTTCAAGTGCCAATTTGGTTGGACAGAAGAGAACCCGAATTAGAAAGGATAGAGCTCAGCGGCAGCCCATTGTTACACTTTCTCATAAAATATTTTCTAATTTTTTTCTTAAAATGTTCATTAGTTTATTAATGTCGCCCTTCCAAGCAGCACGAGAGATATTGGCGACGGGCCTTGTAATCTTGAGCCTCAACCAAGCGATGATATATGAGTCTATTTTACTCTTCGAATTTCCTTACCAAGCCACGAGAGGTATTTTAGCCTATCTATACGAGGTTTTGTTAGAAACACCATGATTTGAACCTTCAAATATTAACACCAGAGGTCATGTTCTTTCTAGATCTATACAGCTACTTGCTTATGCTGATGACATTGCTCGATCTCTTCCCGCCATGAAAGAGACATTTATTGCCCTTGAGTAGTGGCAAGATGAATGCGCTTGGTTATGAATGAAGATAAAACAAAATACATGCTCTTCTCAAAAACATAGTACCAGACCCCTATTTTGAAATAGACTGCTAAAAATTTCAAACAGTAAAGTGCTTTACTTATTTGGGCTCAATTATTACTAATGATAACAAAATATCTCCAGCAATAAAAAACCGGCAAAATCTGGTAAATAGAGCAATGGAGATTTCTTTTCAATCAGGTTCTTTCTAGAAAGATAAAGTTTTTAATTAACAAAACACTAGTCAGACCTGTCTCAACGTATGCATCCGAAACTTGGACAAATACAAAACTGGAGGAAAACACAATCGTAATTTTTGAAAGAAAAATTCTGGAGAAGGAGATTTAATTTTGAACTATACAGGATATACAAACTACCTGACATTATTAAGTACATCAAGATAAACAGAATAAACTGGACGGCCCTTGTGACACAAATGCATGATGACAACACAATAAAAAGGTATTGCCTTTTAGATCTACTGGAACCAGACAAGCAAAGACCTATTGCAAAGGGCTGATTTGGTGCAATCTGATTTTCTCACAATTAATGAAAGAAATGGAGATCAAAGTCATTCAGAAGTCGTTGTGGAGAAATCTTCAGAAGAAAGCACTGGCTCATGACTGGGCCGTTTTGCTATTTATGATGGTGTTGTCTCGAACCCACGAATCGGCAGAAACAATTCCAACCATACGGTTGCGTCCATTATCATTTGACAACCGCGGTCAAGTGAGCAATTCTTGAAAATTTCTTCATCATAATCATTGTTGCCACGGGCAAGATTAATTCCACACCAAATATCGATGGCAAGTTACAACACTTCATCAATGCTTTAGGGAACCGCTTTTTTCCTCTCCACTGCTCTGCAGAAAACGACTGATCAATTTATGAGGTCCTCACCTCTCTCTTGGGCACCTAGATATGTAGGAGGTAGGGAAGAAAACTCGCCATCATCCAATCAATCTATTTATTTGATCACACAAAATAACGACACAAATTCAATTAATAACAGAAAGAGAATGTTTCGGTGCTAACTGCGAAAATGGAACAACGACGAAATACACGAATGATTAGGAGACTATCAAACTCGATCCTTACTTTATATAGGATCTAATCTATTATCTAATTTAATCTAATATTAAATTTAATCCGCAGTGACCAATCGTCACTTAACTCTTTCCCCTAATAAGTATTTAAGCACAATAATTTAATAATGATACCTGTCAGTAACAATCTCACCTGACTTCTGGTTTGCATCCACTCCTATTCTCTATCTAGCTAGAAAACCTTGACTATATATAGTAAACTTAATTTACATTTCACGATTTCTTCTTCAGAAGGGTTGGTTGTGAATAACGAATTGATAGCCCAAATATTTTCCCAAGAGGGTTAGGGGAAGGTACTCGAATAGATCTGTCACAAATTGTTAAATCATTTATCCCTTGGTTAACTCATCGATTTGATCAAGATGAGTTGCTTTTTCAGATTGAATTATGGTTATGCTGGATTCAGTAGAGAAAACTCTTTTGTTTCATCGTGTAATTTCTCTTTTATTTTATCAGTAGAATTCAGGAGGACCACTGCACATAACATAACATATATATATTTCAAACCACAATAATAATAAAATAGGAATAAAAAATAAAGAAGGAAATGCTATTTTAAAACAAATGCATGTTCTTTTTACCTACTCCTATGATCTTCTTTGTTGCCAAATCACGCAACAAGTCATCAACGATCTTGGAATCTTCTGGATATAAATAATATTTACTAATCTGGAGATGAAACTTCTCCCAATTCGTCATGTTATTCCTAGGAAAGAAAGAAAACAATAATAATTTAATGAGGTATTTTCTATAGATGTTATATGGAAAAGAACATGTCTTCATGAAAAGCGAGCTGAAAAAACACGAGTTTTTTTTATAAGATATTTATACAATCATACATAAAAAATATATTGGTATACACACGAAAATCGCTTAGCACGAAGAATGTGCGTCTAAATAACTGAACATACTTTTCGTGATATTCCTCATTTCGGAAGACGTGGGAATAGGAGCAGCATTATTCTTTTCATTTTTATCATCGGAATCTGCATCAATGATACTTTTTGAGCTTTGAATAAAGTGTAAAAAGTCTTTGTCTGCCATAATTGGGGCTGCACAAACATTATCATCATGTACTGCAATGAATTCTTCCGATGATACAATAAAACGTTCAATCCGGCTGTTGTTTTCCATATTTTCTTCATTTCCAGAAGGGAAATCTTTTCGCGTTAAGCGATATTCGTTTCATGTTAAGAGAAAAAATACATGAAAATTCATAGTAGTTTGTCGGGACCTTTGCATTATTTCGTGTTAATTCATATTTCGACTAAAGCATTTTCGCGTTAAACACGTACCCCATATATATTATTCCCTTGAAAAATGAATAGGAAAAGAAGCCTTATGAAAGAGGCGAAAAGACTGGAAGTTCCAATATTTCCACAATGAACATATTTTTTTTCTTCGTTTTCTTTATACTTTTGCAAAACTTAATAAATTAAAAACAAACTTACATTAACATTAATTTGTTCATAAAAATACAATGAATCATTTTTATGTTAACTTTTTTTTTTACGTACCATAAAATCCGTTGTATAACACGCACCTATACTCAGAAACTGCATTTTTCAATTTTAGGTATATTTGCCATATACCGGGCATTTCTTATAAAGAAATCTAAAATGTACGTGTTGCTCTTGTGTTTTGAAGACATTTATTCGAAGCATTGCCCAAAGCTTTAGAAAAATACTATACTTCTAGAACTACAACCTTTTAAGTTCATTAGGAATGTCACATTTCTTTTGACCCTTTATCAACCGCATTATGATTTTCTGTAGTTTTTTTCCATGCAATATATATTTGAATCACTACATTGAAGATTAAGAAACAATAAAAGAGAAAATTAAAATATTTAGACAAACAAAATACTCCAACTTGGGGGAATTTGATCCGTTAGAGCTAATTAATTAAAGATATTGAAATGTAAAATTAATTATATACACCGTTCACTTAAAATAAATAGTCAAATCATTTCCTAAGATCTTCATCAACATACACACACACACAAACAAAAAAAGACACCTTTTGACATTAACAACTTTTTCGGAACAAAAATGACAATCTTCGCAATCCGATCAAAATGTCAGATGAAATTGCAATTTATGCTATAAAACTATTCTCTTTCAGGCTAAAATACTCATCATAGAATCCGTGCTGCCATACAACTTGGCAGAGTGGATTTAAAAGAATATTCCTGCTAAATATCGTCAGAGTATTCATAAAAATGGTTATTCTATGTAATTTTAAAGTGAGAGGGGTACTTATAAGTACCGTCAGTAGATAAAGGGTTAAATAAACAGTATTTCGATATATGCAGAAGTCTTTTATGCTCATTTTTTTAAAAAAAAAGTTAAAGTGATTATAAAAACAAACTAAAAAAAAATTAGGAGCTAGTTTGATATCACGGGGCACGCGCCAAGTTGTTTATATTCGCCAAGATGGGCGATAACATTACAGTATGGTTACCTTGATATTTTTGAATATTGCAAGTTTTTAGAGCTTTTTAATTGATATTCATTATTAATTTTAAAATTATAATTATGTAATTATTTTATTAATAATATAATGTAAAAATATGATTATTATGTATGTAATAATCATATAATATTCGTTATTTATAATAAATGTTTTTTTACTATATTTATTTAGAAATATTATTACATATTATGTTATTCATAATTATTATAAAGCTCTTTATTTATAATTATTATGTTATTTATTTATAATTAGTATACGTTGTATGAGTATTATGTAAAATTTTTATATTACAATACGATGAGATTAATATAGTAATTGTAAAAAAGAATTATATTATATGATTATTATCACATATAACAATTATTATTATATAAATCCAACAAAATTATTATATATAATTACCATTAAATTATATTATAAGATTATTATTATATACTGCATATTATTAGTGCATGTAACTTTTTATTAGATTATATTGTTATTCATTATTTATTGATTGATCTTGGTTATTCCCAATCTCTTGTTATATTCTTCTTTTGAAATGTATTTTAATGTATTTCATAATTAACAATATTTTTAATTTTCATAATATTTTTTATTTTTATCTTCCTAACGATTTGATACCGCAAGCCGAAGAAATGGCGCGTTGTCCTTGCCCTGGAAAATCAAACTAGCACCAAAAATTACAATCAGGCAATAGAGATAAGATTCACGGCTTAATGAACATCATGGCAGAATAAATTAATAGTTGCCGTGTTAGTTGAAAGATCACCTTTCAGTTGATTCTACCCTAAGGAACTTTTCCATACGAATAATTCTGCTAAGAGTGTTTATCTCGCATTGGTAACCGATTTAATAAAGATGTCAAAAGAAACAAATCACGTGAGAAGTCAATCACACGGAAAGTTGAAACATCAGGGAACCCAACCTTGCTTTTTTTTATTTTTTAAAGAAAGAAATTAGAGCGAATTACTTTATTTAATCCTTTCTTCTCAGAAAATATTTTGACGGATACTCTTTTGACTAAGTAAAAGAATTAAGTTATGAAGCATAAATAATTATATTTTCATGAAACGTAGTATAGTTTCTTTAAAAGTTATTAGCTTATTTGTCTGATACACACACAACACACACACAAACAACAACGTAAATAATATATTTTGATTTGAATTCCAATTATAAATATTTCGCTTGAGCAGAAGTGATTATAATTTTAATTTGAAAGCTCAAAAACTAATACTATTATTTCCGCGATAACGTCAGTTATTAATTTCAATGGTTTTAAATCAACTTTCTTTAAATTTGCAGTATGCTTTACATACATGAAGTAATTTTGGCACTTGCTATCGTAAAAATGACAAAGTTCAAGATAACTCGCCAAGTTGGCAACCCCGATTTCACATGTGTCGTAGAGCTGAATTGGTAATCATGTACCTTGTTTCATGTATAGTGAAATATGTTTAACGCGAAAACGCTTAAAAAGAAGTATCGGTTAACAGGAAATAATACAGCGGTCCCGGCAAACTAATATGTATTTTCATGCATCTCTTTTTCAATTAAAACGAAACGAAAATCGCTTAAAAGAAAAATTCTTTCTAGGAACGAACATTATACGGAAAACATTTAAGAGGGGTGTGAAAGGAAAGAGAGGTGGTTTCACATGTTATTGTAGAAAGAGAGGCTAACTTGGCTTTAAAATACCTTCGGAATAGCCTGTGACAAGCCAATTTTGTTTATCTAAGCTACTTTCACACTCCACCTAAACAAAAAACATCTCATCTTTCCTGAATTGGCTTTGGAATTCTGCAACGAGTGCATCGTAGTGTGAATAATAATCCGTGAGTTTTATTCGCGTTTTTCTAGAGGGAAGCAAACTGCTATTTCGCTGAAAATGAAGATGAAGCTTCTTAAGGCTGTTGATCAAAAACAAAAGAACATTTTGCTTTAAATTTTATTAAATTCTTGTGAATGTTTTTGTTTCATTTATTTTTATTTAATGCAAAAAAGAAAGAAAAAAAAAAAAGGATCTATGTACCGTAAAATCCGGCGTATAACGCGCCCCCCCTTTTTACGAAGAAACCTGAAATGCATGTGCACACGCTCTTACGTTTTGAAATGATTTATTCGAGATATTATTCCAAGCTTTAAAAAAAATAATCCTTTAAGTTCATATAAGGAATGTCATCTCTTTTAAATATTTACTATTTCAATATATTCAGAAATCTAATTTTTTTTCTCTGCTCATCTGTTTTTCTTTTTGTGAAGTTCTCATTTTCATACCCGGCGTATAACGCGCACACCCGTAAATTTCTATATTTTTTATGTTAGAAGTGCGCGTTATACGCCGGATTTTACGGTAAATAAAATATACTCTAATAAACTTAATTTTGCTTAACATATTTTTTTTTTTGTTTTTTTGCAATATTCTTTAATTCGAAATTCTTTCACAACATGAACAAATATTTCAGTGCTCTCAGTTTCGTATTAGACGATTTTCCCTGTACTGTCGCCAATACGGTAGCGATAATACGTAAGTACCGTAATTCTTAACCAGGTGAAATTGATTCAAAAAATTTTTAAAGTCCTGTTTAGTTAGGTTAATTACTATTTCTAATTTTTTCACAGATTCATTTTGAAATTAATATAAGAAGCGTCCATTTCAACAAACAATTTTAAGGAATAGTTTGTGTGTATATGGATATAAAGTAAGGTGACCAGTTTTTTTACAATGAAAAGGAGGACGAAAAATTTAAGAAAAAGTTGCAATTGTAAATATATGAAACATTTTCATTAATTTCAAACAAAAATACGCTAACTACGCTTACATACCTTTTAATTATTTACTTAAACAAGTATTTTCTCATTGAATGTTTTTTTTCCCGTTAATGTATCATTTTCTAATACATCGGAAATTTCGCAGCAAAAAATATCCTTCATACTGAATTTTACGTTAAGTACTGCAGCTGAAATATCAACATTCAATATGGATTTTTCACTTGTCCAAGAATTATTACCAACTAAAAAAACTCTTTCAACTGTTACATTATTTCCAGTGCAGCACAGCATAAATTCAAAAAGAATATCAAAATTTTCATATGGATTGTGCTCATTTTTGAAATGCTTGAGTACTTCTACCCATCTTTTATCAATTTCAGCATGTTTACTTTTCCAATTGTTTCAATGTATATAATTTAAGATATACATTCAGTCTTCTAATTTCTTCATACAAACAATTGCCATCGATTTTAATATCAGGCATTTCTGTCGATAAAAAATCAAAACAGTTTTCTATATCTGCCCAACTTACTTTGAAGTCAAAAACCACCATTGAAAACTTATTTCCTGTGATATAGACCATTCTTCGACATATTTAAATCTAGTTCAATCCGAAGATAGAATAACAGCTGGGAATTGAACAGAAGGCTTCAGTTTAATTGAAAAAGGGTTACAAATTTTAGAAGATATTAACTCCAGTGACGAGCGTATTATTTCAACAAAACAAGGAATAAAAACATTACTACTACGATGAAATTTTGCAGAAAAAAAAATCTTTGAGCCGTCAAAACTACTTTGTTACATTTTACGAAACTTCTATATCAAAATATCTTTGGTTTGCAATTTTATATTTGTGTTATCTATAAGATTTTATTAAACATTTTCTTTTTAAATTATTATTTTCTTTCATCTTTGGCCCCTACTAAAAATAATTTTATGTGCTTATATGCGAAATTAAACACCGACTTATCAGATTTCGACTTATGCGGTTATCACTCAATCCCACCTATCGCATAAGTTCGGGGTATTACTGTGTTTAAAAATATGAAAAGATTAGAAATGTAATATAATTTGAAAGCCGCAAGTCCTCTCGTGAGGTTGGTGGCAGGGGATGAGAGGTGGGAGGCTCCTGACCCTCCCCAGGGTGTTCTCCCTCAAAATTGGGGAGGGACCGAGCTAAATCGTACTGTTACCTATATGGTGCTCGAGGCTATGGCCAACGACAGGCGTACATCTAGCCCCTTGCCATAATGAATTTCGAGGGCCTCAATTTGACTACGTCAGACAGGTGTCATTAGCAATAACAAAAACGAAATAGTAATATGAAGTCTTACAATACTCAGGCATAAAATAAATTAAAAAAATAAATAAATTTTTCATATTTTGTGATTGTAAAAAGCTTCTAGAAGGAATTTCTAAAAAAAATATCCACTAAATCTCTTTTTGAATGTTACTTCAAAACACCCCGAACAAAATGAATAATAAGTATAATTTACAATGAAAAAAAAAGTCTACCAATTATGAACAATTCTTTAAAAGTTTAAACATTAACTGTGTGTGTGTGTGCAAGAACTGTAACGAGAGTTCTAAAGATATAACAGGGTTTTCAATAAAAATAACTCATTTCAGAAACAACTTAAAGGGCACCCCTGTAATAATCATTGCTACAACTGGAAGCGCAGATGAAAATTGTATTTCTCTTATCATCATCATCATTAGTGTCAGCAACATCATTATCAACATAATGGATATCAAAGATATAATGAAGATGGGAAATGCATCATTAATCGGAACAGCTATGATACTTTTATTACATATTTGATCACTAGTTCCGAACGAAAATTTAGTGATCCAACGTTTTTATGTTTCCATCAGAATAATGGTAGAATGGTATAAAAGTGTATTACTTGAAGCACGAATCGGAATTGTTAGTTTGAGGATTACTTAGAAAGGATGAGGCAATTGAATAAAATGAATATCACGTGTATAAAAGGTTGATTTTGAATAGGGAATCGCCTCATCATAAATAAAAATGAATATTAAGAGTTAGTTCTTCATTTATTTCATTGTTGAAACTATGTAACTCTGATGCAGAATCAATGGTTCTATTTTTCATGATTTTTTTGGCGATATATTGACATTTTAATACAGTATTCATTTAAATGCATTTGCAAAGGAAAGTATTAACTCCCCATTCCCTTATCTAAATTTAAGGAATGTTAGGCAAATTAAAATGTATGCCAAAGTACGGCGACATATTATTTACATTTGTATTTTCGTATCAAACACAAATTTTTTTTTTATTTCTAATGGGCTGCGGATTGGTGTTTTACCATTGCAGACCTAGTACATCCCCCGGAAGCTAGTATCTCTTTTTAGTACTTTTTCTTCTCACCTTAGAGGCGGATACCAATCGCCGCAGGTAATTTTGACGCCCAGTTTCCTCCCTAGAGGGAGGCACCTGAGCTCTGACGATACGAACCTGACTAGGATCTAATTTTTCCGAGAGCACCCAAGCCAAACAGACACTCTAGGGATCTTTACATGCCGTATAATCATACGACATAGCCGCTGTCGATTTTCTGCATCGTTAAAATCCATCGACTAGGGCCAGTGTCGAACCCGCAACCTTAGGTGCAGAAGACCAGCGACCAACCAATCACGCCCCAACCAGCTCAAATACAAATGTTAAAATATAACGAAAGATTTTTTTTTTATAATTAAGCGATCTTAGTTCCTTTATTAAGAATAGTAGTGTGTGTCTGATGAAAGAATTTATTAAAATTGTGCATACAACCTATCTAAAAAGCTAAGCGTTGAGGTTACTACACCTCTTGATAATGAATCATGAGAAAACCAAATTTATTTGTTTTTTCAATAAATGTGAAAATGCATCTTATAACAGTTCATTGGCTTCTAAGTAGCAAAACAATGGTTAAAACGAGGAAAAAAATCCATTGTTATGTATAAACAATCCTTTTTATAATATTATTTTCTGGGTGCAAAATTGATTGATTTGGCTATTGTGTTCATTGTTATTCGATAATAGTAATTCACAATAATAATTACATATTAGATGATTTATTGAGAATTTTTTAATATTAGTGATTTGTAATCCGAAAAACACGAGATATCTACTAATGCAAAACGTTTGAATGAGGGTAACCAACAGCGTACATAAGTTGGATTATTTCCATTTAAGGTCAGCAAAACAGTTACAGGCATAGGAGATTTTGTTTATAGTTATGAGTATAGTAGTTTGTTCAGATAAAACTGAATTGCTTAAATTTAACTAAAATGATACGACAAAGTAATCGAACAGACTACGTTCGGAAGAGTGATTTTGAAAAAAATTGTATAAATGGAAAATTTTCTGATATTTAGTGTCAGTTGAATTAGAATAAACATATATTGTTGTTGCCATAGGGAGGGAGTGAAAGTTGCCAGAGCCTGAGACAGGTTGGACTTCTTACGATAGATGGCGACACCCGCTTATCTCCACCTCTACAATTTAGGCATGGAACTATTTTTAAGTAATTTAGAAGAGAGGGAGTTTTATTTATATTTTAGTATATCAGAGAATAGAGAAATTTTAGAAAGGACTCATTATTATTTCAATCGATCGTAACTCCAAAAATCTTGGTTCAACCTCGATATAGAAGTCCTAGCTATATTTAGGAAGAATATTATTATTATTGAACTTTTTTTTAAAAGGAAACTATTTTGAAAAGATGTCATTCTTCTTCTATGTTTTGCCCAAAAAACATCTAAATATTTTTTTTCTTGTAATAATATTATTCTTAAAACAATTTTATATGTATATTCCAATTCAAGCGCCACTAAATATCAAAAAGTTATCCATTTAAACCAGTGATTCCCAAAGTAATCTATATCAACCCCTGGGGTCTATGACGACTTTCAAGGGGTCCACGTAAGAGAAAAAGTAATCAGGGGTTCATGAAGGGTAAACGAGGGTCTATGATAGTGACTGTCATTAAACCAGATGCTGATTTTAATTTGAAAAGAAAATTTAATCAAGTTTAAACCAGATTTTACCTATTTAACAGATTTACTTACTAAATTTAATGAGGTTAATTTGCAGAGAAAGGTGACAGCATAAATATTATTAAAACAAGGAATGTTTCAGCGTTTCTTTCCAGAATTAAGTTTAAACAGACGGATGTCGCGAATTTCTAACATTTGTCGCAGACAATCTGTCAGGACGTTTTAATTTACGTTCAGCATTTAGAGAGAGATGCCCTTTATTAAGATTCTGAAAGTGAGTTTTAAAAGCTTTGACTATGGTAATACCACAGTGGACAATCAATTCATATGGTCACATCGGAAAAAAAAAGGTGCATGGAACGTCACGCGATAGTAGTGAAACTTCTTAGGCGACGTTGGAACATTGATTATTTACCCTAATATTCCAAATTGACCGAGTACATATCTTAATCGCCTAATTTGCATGAAAGGTATTCGTGGCTAAATGAGACTTTGTGATATCAAATCCAAAGTAAAAAGAAGTTCTGGAATTTCTGGGTATACAAAACCATTACATTTTGATAAATTTGGTATACTTTTCCTATTTAAACTTTGTCGGCAATT
This sequence comes from Trichonephila inaurata madagascariensis, assembly GCA_019973955.1. Taxonomy (NCBI): domain Eukaryota; kingdom Metazoa; phylum Arthropoda; class Arachnida; order Araneae; family Nephilidae; genus Trichonephila; species Trichonephila inaurata. Next base: position 218,591 of record BMAV01027527.1, on the reverse strand, counting down.
GTAGCATGCACTGTTACGCAAAACTAGGCAAATTTCTCATTTACTTTCAAGCGCAAAAAAACTTTCTCTTCAAAAATTTCATATTACATTAGGAACTGTGATCGGAATAGACACTAACGAAAATTTAAAAGTAAAGTTTCGAAACAGATTTCGGATTTAAAAAGATATATATATATATATATACACCTGTTATTTATCCCGAATTATGGAGTATCATGAGGAAGTTTTTTAAATGCTTTTCCTAGTGAGGATTTTCAGCGTGGTTGCAAATCTCTAAAACAATATAAGAAAGAGGGAGAATATGGTCAATAGTAACAAAGGAGATTTAGGGTCAAACCTGACAAGATTGATACTAAATATTGAAAATTTGTTAGTAAAGCACTAGCTTCATAACCCCTATTAAAAGCATTTGTTTATTATTCTGTTATTTTATGTATTAATTAAATTTTAAATTAATTAATTAACATGTGCTTCTTAAGTTTTAAACAACTATACCACTTCACTACAGTTAGCAATTTGATTCCTTTAAAGTAAGCAGCTCTATACCAGCTGTCAAAAAAACATTTAAGTTGCAAAAATTTAATATTAGGTAAGCAGGGGTCTACCCCCAAACCGAAAAACATGACAAAGGGTCTATGTGATAAAAATGTTTGGGAACCTCTGATTTAAACACTTTTTCAAAATCACTATTCCGAACGTAGTCTGTTCACCTTAAATGACAAAGCATTCACTTCCCCCACCCCCACCACCGTTTTCCTCCGTAATTTTGCAGAAGACACGCCTCCTGAAGTCCCCAGAACAGATTCAGGAAAAATATCGATTAAATTCCGGAAAGCCAGGATTTAACATTCTACGAAATTTTTTTGGAAAGGATAGGAAAAGAAATTCTTGATGTTTGACAGGAAATCGTGAAAGAATTTTCAGCTAAACTCTTTAAACGGACTTCGAAGCTGAACTGTAAGCATTAAATAATTTTACTTACCTTTTCAACTATCTCTCTTTTTCTGACAATTTGTGACTCAGTGACTAGGGAACAGAATGTAAAACTGTCTAGTATAGGAGTCGACAGGAACATTTATTTTCTTGTATACTGTGAATGTTTCTTTCAAGAACTTATCAGTTTTTTTCACTCCCTCATCTTGTTTTTGAAACGAACATCAATCTTGGAGACGAAATTACTTTTCTCGATAAAAAATTCTTTTGGGGGAGTTTATTTTGTATTGGATATTCAAAGTTATACAACGAACCCTTTTTCAATTCGTCAAGTTTTTTTTTCTTTTATCTTCGTATTCATTGGTTAGAATAATAAACCGACTTTTTTGCATTTATCTGTTTGTGACGTAATGATTAATATAACTTTTCGTAAAAAAATTTACATTTTTTCATAACTAAAATAATTTTAAGCCAGCGTTTATTGAATGTGGGGCGCCCCCGAGGGACATGACATCTCTACAAGGGGGCGCGAGCATATTGAAAAGTCGAAAACAAAAGATTATTTAAGAAAATTATTAATTTGCCGAAAGAGTAAACAAACAAAATATATTCTGGCATAGTAAAAAACACATTTACACAGATATAATACACTTATAAATGTATTATCACTGCACACAATAGTATCTTATAATTAATTAATTTAAAATCACTCAAAATCATGGGAAGCGAGTGATAGTTTTTTAAAAAAAGAGCAGAACCACCTTCGGTATATGGCAAAAGTACAAAATGCAGGAAATCTTTAATTTTTTGAACCGTAAATCATGGAAATTTAATTAGCTTGATAAATGTTTAAAAATTAGAAATATTAGAGAAATTAAAAATTACCCGCGTAATTAATTAGTTTTTTTAATGGAGAAAAATTTTTAATCACAATTAAAGACATTATATTGACAGCGAAAGGAATTAATCTCAAAGTATGAAAAAGATACGCACTAAAATATTTATTCGAATAATTCCACATATTACTTACTCGCATTTTTTTTAAAGAATTATTAACTTTGTCAGATGCTTAGCAGTAAATATAATTATTAATATATTTACACATAGAAGTATAACCTCAGATTTCGTACATAATACTGTATAACTGTGTGTGCACAGCTGAACTGCACAGCTGATGCGTTTTCCTTCTTTATTTCCATCACTTTCTAGTCACACACACGCACACACTAAGTTGGACGACAGTACGACGTGGTACGAACCTCACGCAAAATGAATTGACACCATTTCACAACCACCTCTCCACCATTGCGCATCTCTCCACTATTGGTCAAATCAAAAGCGCGCGCTTCCTTAGTTTCCTGTAACACATTTCCGTCCCTTTTCACGAAATCACTCCCACAAAAAATATCCAGCAACCAAGAGGAAAGATACTACACATCAAAAATAAAAAAAAGAAAGTAATTGTTTTTATTTAGCTGACAATCAGAGATCTATACTAAAATAAATTCAAACTTTTATGTTTTGGAATCCTAAGTCAAACAATTCTCGACCCAAAATACAAATTTCAATGAATCTCAAATTAAATGCTCTGACAGATATACATTATTTCACATTTTTGTTGTTATTTATCCCACCAGGTCGACAATAACATCAGATCGTCAACGAAATTCATCGCGGAAAGGGACTAGTTTAACGCCTGTCGTTAGCCGTAGCTTTGAGCACCATTCAGGTGACAGTAAGATTTAACTCGGCGCCACCCTAATTTTGTTAGGATACAGGGGACCTCCTACCTGTTTTCCCCTTCCACCTATCTTACAAGAGGACTTGCGGCTCGTCGGCTATTTAGAGTACCCACATGCCGCTGAGGCACTATACATTTATAAGCATCCATACCTTTATTGGCATACGAACCATACGACACAGGAATCAGCGTCACTAGCCACTATATTGGACGGGCGGTTTTCTCATTTTTAACACACCTTTACTATTTTTGCATCAATTTTAACTCAAGTCCCCTAGAATATTCTATAGAAACATTCCAGAATTATTCCGAAATACCTTTTAAAAAAATTCATATAAATATTTGAGCATAAAAAACATATATTACTCTTTATTATAATCATATAAAACGTATGTTGTGAGTTATGCAAAGAAATGCAATAGTTCTTATTTTGTCTGAAATTCTTTATATTCTAGTTTTCTGGATAAGCTTTCTAGAACATGATTCATACACTTCCACCATTTTTTATTCTCACGGTTTCTCAAACATGCGAAACTCAACACTTTATTATAATCTTACCAAGCATCCGTTGAGAGTAATGTTTTTACAAAGAAATATTACACTTCTGCAAAATATATTCCTGACATTGCAGTACAAAAAAAAAAAAAAAAAGGAAAATAAATAAATAAATAAGCAAGTTCTTCTCAAGACAGCAACTGTAATTCCGACTCAACCGTAACGGCATACTGTGTGAGATCTTTAATATTAATGAACCTGCAAAAGTACAATTCGTATTTCTTTTCCCATTTTGCAGCCTGGAAATTCAGAAAAATACCGAAAGAAAATCTTTCTATAAAAACATCAGAGGGGGATTTATATGATTTTTATCGTTTCTTGCGTTTTTAAATTGCTTTATTTCCTGCGTAGGTTGGAGTTTAAACGTTGTGTGGGATGTTTAAATTTTCTTCTACAAATAATAAGGCCAAGTAAATAGAATGTGCTTTCTAAAGTGTAAATGAAAGCAAAAATCCTGGTTCAGATAGTTATTATGTTCGAAAAATATGTTTTAATATTGAAATTTTATTAAATTAACTCATGAGTAGGAAGAGTTACAGTTTTAAATTCTTACCTTAGACCATTTTTAATTCCTACTATAAGCCCATACTCTCTACATATTTATTTATATATTCATCTTGTTCAAATTTTCTATCGTTAATAAAATACATTTTAAAGTGCTCGGTTGAGCTGAAATTTATATACACGATTATTTTGGATGGCACTACAGTAATTTTATAATAATTAAAAAAAATAATTGATTAAAACATTTTGAAAGAATTACAAATACAGCCACGTTGGCATCCCTTTTGACGACTTTTATCAAAACTTGAGGTATTTTTCTTCCATTTTAAAGCGCTCATTTGAGCTAAAATTTTCTAAACACGATTGTTTTGGGTGACAATACGATAATTTAATTATAATTAATTAAAATTGACTGAAATAATTATTTAAAGAATTAAAGATACAGCTACGTTGGTTTCATTTTTAATAGTTGGTTTCATATTTTTTCATTTCACTTTAATGATAATGAATAAAAATGAATTGCCATTTAATGTTGTAATTCTGTCATATGCATATACATCTCTATATTAATGTTAACTATTTAATAAAAAGTTACAAAATAAAATTTTTCTTTGTTACTCTAAGTAGGAATTGACTTTTTTTTTTATATTACTTGTTAAGAGAAACAAATTATTAAGACCAATTTTTTTTTCAATGAAAAGGAGAACGAAAAATTTAAGAAAAGATTTCAGCGTAAAAATACGTACTTTTATTAATTCAAACAAAAATACAGCAATTACACTTACATCCCCTTTAATTATTTACTTAAATGAGTATTTTTCCATTGATTAAATTTTTTTTTTTGTCAGTATATCATTTTCTAATGTATTGGAAATTTCTGAGCAAGAAATATCCTTCATACTGAACTTAATGGTAAGTTAAGGTTAAAGTATCAAAAAAAAAATCATTACTCTTTTGAAAAAACTCTTTTAACTGCTGCATTAGTTCCAGGGCAGCACAATGTAAATTCAACAAAAATAACTAAACTTTCATATGGATTGTGTTCATTTTTGAAATGGCTACATATTTACCCCTAATATTTCATCAATTTCAAAATGCTGATTTTCTCAATGTTCTAATTTAACAGAATTTAAATATACACATTAAGTCTTTTAATTTCTTCAAACAGACAATTATCATTGATTTTAGTATCAGGCATTTATTTCGATAAAGACTCAGCACAGTTTTCGATATCAGCCCAATTTACTAGCGATGAAGTAAAAAAAAAAAACAGCATTGAAAAGTGTTATTCCCTATGATATTTGTTTCAGATCATTCTCTTCGACATAATAAAAACATGTTTGTATATAAATTCTGCACTTCTTAGGTAAACTTTTCCGTTAGTCCTGGATTTGATTCCCCTAAGTTTGACAATTTTCTTTTTATTATATATTAAAGGAATACATTTTTCTAAAAATCGTGATATTTATTGAAAGTCAATATTGCTCAAAATACTTTCTGTAGTTGAAATATTTTCGCTTTTAATCTTTTGAATCATTTTGTGGAAAACATTGCCTTATTATGTACAAAATACATTAATATTTCCGATAATTCGTACTGTACCGGCACATGACGCATGGCAGTTTCGACCTGGCATTTCTGAGTGCAGAGATTAACATATTAATTTTAAAATATTGAAAAGGAGAACAAGTAGAAGGACATAACCTATAAAAGTAGAACTGTCCTCTCAAAGGAGGACGATTGCTCACCTTAAAATTATGGAGACAATTCGAACACATAAGAATACAAAAGTTAAGTATCTGTGGCGGTGTGATGTATATATATATACACTGGTGTGCAAAACTTAAGCAACAATGTAAAAATTTAGCAGATAGCCATGAAATTGCAGAAAAGGAGGTCTGGAGATCAGTACAGTGAACACGTAAGTCAGTAGAAACGTCATGCGTATCGAAAAATATCAGGGAACAAAACGTCAGATAGGGCGATGGAAGCTTAGAGTTCAGTTGAAATATGGCTAGAAGAAATCACCTGGACGACTTTACACGTGGAAGAATGATCAGAAAGCTGGAGGAGGGGCGTACTTTCACCAGTGTAGCTGCAGAGTTCGGAATCAACAAAGTGTTTTCGCGCTTGGAAAGCGTTCCAAACCACAGGTACAGCTGTTAGAAAGGTTGGTGGCTGCTCGAGGACGACAACTGCAGGGGATGACCGATATATCATCCTGCAGGCGAAAAAGTTCGACAGCAATCAGCAAGGCCATTGCTCAGAAACTCTGTACAGCAACGGGACGACAAGTGTCGTGGTTTACTGTGGCCGACGCCTTCACAAAGGGGCCTATTCGCCCGCCGTCCTGAACGCTGCCTCCGTTGAAAGTTGGCCACCGAAGCCACCGTTTACAGTGGGCCAGAGAGCACAAAAACTGGACAACTGATCAATGGAGTCGTGTCCTCTTTACGGATGAAAGTCGGTTCAGTACCAGAAGCGTTTCTCAACGCGTTTTGATTTGGAGAGAGATCGGGACCCGGTTTTATCCCAGTAACATCAAGGAAAGACACCGTTACGGTTGTCCTGGAGTTCTTGTCTGGGGAGGCATTATGCAGAACAGGCGAACTGAGCTTCACATTTTCGACAGAGGGTGTGTAACCGGGGATCTCTATTGTGAGGAGTGTACTTCTTCCCCATGTGCGTCTTTTCCGAGGTGCCATTGGCCCAGACTTCATTTTTATGGATGACGATGCACGGCCACATCGCACTCTTGCTGTTGAGGAGCTGCTGGAAAGTGAAGATATAACTTGAATGGATTGGCTAGCGTGCTCCCCAGATTTAAATCCCATCGAACATGTCTGGGATGTTTTGGAGAGACGTATTGCCACACGCTTACATCATCCGGAGAACAACCAACAACTCAAACAGATGTTGATTGAAGAATGGGCACTCCTACCTCAAGAAATGTTGCACCAGCTGGTTCTGAGTATGCGGAGACGGTGCGCAGCAACCGTTGTAATAAGGGGAGGGCATATACCATATTAAGGAACATCTGCTTGTTGTTCTTCCTGTTGACAGTCATGAGTCACGATACTATGAGTTCAATAAAGCTTGTTTTTGTTTGATTCCATAGCGTATGCGTTGTATTCCTTTTTCAGCGCCGATGCTTTCGTCATCCTTTACGTACATAGTATTCTCCCTCATTTCAGAATTTCATGTCTCTCAGAGGATTTTCGTGAAGTTATGGCAATAAATCCACCTGTTGCTTAAGTTTTGCACACCAGTGTATATTAGTACTAATTATCACGCAAAGACGATCGTTTTGGCGTGATCGCTAAGGTACTCGCTTACGGAACACAAGGTGCTCAGATCGAACCCTTCCTTTATTGGTGACCCTTGGCCGTCCAAAAGAATATCACCCTTCACGCACAACAGTCGTGGCGCCATCTATCAACCGCAAAAGCAACCAAGCCGTCAGGCACAAATGACGTAATTAAGCTGTCACCCAACGACAAAGCCGTCGCAAACTTTCAAGCCGTCACGCATGATTGACGCAACCCACAAAGTGACGCAATTGCTCACATCTTCGCCACGAATATGGTCTCGTTCGTTCGCCTATTCGCTGAATCACTGGCATAGGGGTAATTTGGCGGTGTGATATCTATATTAACGAGTATTGTGACGGGCTCATCGCGTTTTCTTCTAAAATCTCCTCTTGTGTTCTTTGGGGTGGAAAAGGCAAATTATTTCCAACCAGATCCAGAAGCGAAACGTGAACATGCAAATTAGAAACTTTTTAAATAGCAGAAGTTTAACGTAAGCGTATGACCTATTGGGGAGGGATTATGCTAGTCTGGTTTAAGCTCGTGAACTGAAGAAAGAGAAGAAAGCCGTCGTTGATTGTGAAGCTATCCGTGACAGAACGAGCAAGTCAAGGTGGATGCAATTTCACACGATTTAATCCTAAGAGATTGAGGATCCGAGAGGATTGCGATTAAACAAGAAACACTATGGTAGGATAATTCTAGTATCATTAGTAACTGTGATATAAACAGAGATTAGGAATAGAAGGGAAAGTGAAATATAGTGGTTAAGATCACGCTTATTTGGTAATACGTATTGTGTGTTTTCTCACTTCAGATCCGCTAAGTTATAATATAAATATTATCATTGTTAGTGTGTTTAAGTTAAGATCTTAATAAAGACATTTTAAGATCATGACAACGCCTGTTGGTTCTTCATTCATTCCCACACCTCTAGATCTCGAAGTTAACTTAGGAGTGAGGTATCACCCACGGGGGAATACTTCACAGTACTAATCATCCCGCGAAGACGATCGTTTTGGCTTGATCGCTTAAGTACTCACTTATGGAACACAAAGTGTTCAGATCGAATCTTCCTTCCTCTTTATATCTAAAGAATTTTAAAATTGGGAGCATTCTAGAAAAGTAAAGGAACTTTGAATTCATAAAATTGTATTGTAATTTAAAATGATAACCCAAAACCAAATACATATGTACACTATTTCACAATTCATTCAACCAACAATTATTTTTTCAAAATGTAGCAGCATCCTATACAGAGATAACTTAAATTTCAATTAAATTTTTTTTAATAGAACTCTAGAGTTAGAATGTTTATTACTTTCTCCCAAAAACCTTTTTATACGCTACAATAGGCTAGATTCGTTACTTCATAATTCCATGATAAATGCAATCACTGTTTCAAGCCAATCAGTTCATGCACTTTGCTGTTGTCAACTCTTGCTTTTTACAATAATTTTCTTTTGAAAAAGTGCATATTTGTCAACAAGAATGAAGCGCAGGTAGGTAAGCAAAAGGCACTTGATTTCAAAGTATACGTAAAATATAAGAATTTTTCTTGTATTTCTGCAAAACTTTTTGAAGAATCTTAATACTTGAACACCTTTACACAATAACCAAATTTGAAATTTTATCTAAACTTTATTCTTAGAACAAGAAATACAATGTCTGTTTTGAACTCAACGGAAAACACGTGATTCATTTATCATGTGACCGTTATGAATATAGCCCCTTGAAAAAGAAATTTTAACGAAGTTTTGAGATATATTTTATTCTAGGGATATCAATTCTTTCCGAAAAGATCGATTTTTAAATCGATTCGAACGTAACCTAATGAATCGATTCACAAAAAAATCGATTTCTAAAATATTGATTTTTTTTCCCAAGTCTGCATTTACGATGTACGAGTAAATATAAATCCTCTTTATGAAAAACAAGAAAGATACCATAATACACGATCTCTCATCAGTAAAATCAGAGAATTCGATAATTACAATTATTTTTATTACCATATAAATGTATCAGGTATATAGAAGAAATTTATTTTTTCTAAATGTATTCGTTTCCGTTAAAAGCTTAGAAAATAGATAATACAACTTATAGCCCAATGCTTAACATCTAAGCTTCTTATAAAAAATGTTTGTCAAGTCTACTGGGATCCAAGCAGTTCCGCTCATCACTTGCGATGTTGCCGGCAATCGAAAAAAGCGCTCACAAGGAACAGATGATCCGAAGATACTCATATACATCCTGGCTATTGACTGAACGGGATGATATATAGAGTTTTTTTTTTTTTGTTCTTGCCAGTAAAGTATAGGATCATACTTCAGGTGCACAACTGCCTGCGATAAATAGTACATTCAACTAATTGAAAATAATTTTTGCTTTTACCAAAACAAAACAAAATCGAATGTCGATTTTCTAGGATGAAATATCGATTCAGTGCTACATATCGATTTAAAAAAATTTTTTTTTTTAGTCCGAGAAATCGATTTTTCGATTAATCGATCTCAGATCGCCATCCCTATTTTGTTCTAAACTATATTTAATTAAATGAATTATTTTTGTAAGTGAAATCAATGCCATGCAATAATAACATATTTATATTAAGAAAACTCCAGTCTTATAATTCTCTTTGAAATGTTCGATCACTGATTGAGTAAATCTAAGAAATCCTCCACACATTATGTAAAAATTTTTTTAATATTATTTGTTCCGTCTTATGTCTCTCTAACTTTTTTGTTGCAGATGATTCCAATCAGGATGAAAACATTTTGAAAGTGATGGATTGATTTCTAATGACTCAAGTAATTACCAAGAACTATAAATCGAAGATAATTAAGGTCATTGGAAAATACACAAATACGCTACGTGTCATGTCACCCGAGAGAGAATGGCTGGGCTCAATTGTTCATCTTCCTATCTTATGAATCATTTTAAATTGAATTTGATTTGTTGTTTTAGCAAAAAGACAGAAGCGTAATTACTCATCATATTATTTAAATATTTTCAACAATAATAGGTGCTCTGATTCATCGACATCAAAACATGACTTGAAAAAGCAGTGTAGCGTTCTACATCAGGGTTTCTCAAACTGTAAGGTGTGCTTCCTAGGGAGGCGCGAGCATAGTTAATAGTCGAAAACAAAATATTTAAAGAAAAAAATTTTTATTTACTGAAAGTAAACAAACAAAATGCATTCTGACATAATAAAAGATAAAGTACGAATTTACACATATATAATATTCATAAATGTATCAGTACTGCACAATGTATTTTATAATTAATTTAACAGTACTAAATTAAGAACAAGTTTAATAATTACTATATAAATAAAATTATGTCATATATAAAATTATATACAAAAGTTAACACTCTTATCTTCATAATTTGTACGGCGGTTTATAATTAATCAATCAACTACCGATTAAAGTTACGTGATTCGCTCATAGGCGAGGGTATGTGATGAATTGGGGGCGGGAGGGATAAATAAGCAAATCCTCCGCAAACGCCGTCAAGGTCCTTTTGATGCATTTCAAAGCCATCGGAATAATTTTGTGGATGGCAGTGTACAGAAAAGATCGTACTTCGGAAAGACGTATATATACGCCCGGGGCAATTAATGCTTTGGCTGAGCGAGACGTTTATATACACCGGGGGAGCTTAAGAAGTTAAAGTAGTATTGTACGAATTACTTGATTCCACCCCAATTTTGAGGGAGAACGAACACCTTACGGGTTGTCAGAGACCTCCCACCTCTCTTCCTCTTCGACCAACCGACCATCTTATATAATGGTTAGTGACGCTGACTCCGGTGCCGTAGAGCTTGTGGGTTCGAATCCCGGAGAAGGCATGCATGTTTGTAAACGTATAGTGCCTTCGCGGCATGGGGTATTCTAAATAGCCATCGAGCCGCAAGTCCTCTCGTGAGATTGGTGGAAGGGGAAGAGAGATGGGAGGCCTCTGATCATCTCCAGGGTGTACTCCCTCAAAATTGGGATAGAATCGAGCCAAATCGTACTATCAGTTGCATGGTGCTCAAAGCCAAGGCTCACGACAGGCGTAAAAATCTAGCCCTTAGTCGCGAAGAATTTTGTGGGCCCTGATCTGATGTTATTGTCGATCAGGTGGCATAAGTAACAACAACAAAGCTTTAAGAAATTTCTCATATTTTTAGTTTTTTCAGGTATAAGGAAAATAAATTATCATTCATATCAATATGCATCATCAATAATCAATGGATAAGATGAATAAAATACAAATACACCAGGGCACTCAAAGAATTTGTGAAGATGAGAAAATTTTCCTTGTTTCGATTTGAGGCAAATTATAACACTCTCTTAATGTGGTAAAGTTCTCAACACAATTAGTTAAGAACATGTAGAACAAAGTTGAAAAACATCAAGCACTGGTCTATCAGTTAAAAGGGACTAGCATGTTTTGTTGACAAGGAATCATTTTTGTAAATACAGGAAATTGGTGAAAATAGTTTAAAAAAAGGAAAAAACACGATTTTATACTTAACCGAACTAAAAAATAAAAAATTCTTCATATAAGAATAAAATGATTAACGAGAAAATTAATGCCACCGTGGTAAAAGTGTGAGGTCCTTTGTACTACATTTTTATGCTAACTCTGCATTTCGGAATAGAACTAGTAAGAAATTATAGCTAATGATATCGATCACTCACGCTTCTACCACAATGACATAATGTTCTCTCGTTAATCCTTTTATTCTTATATTAAGAATTATTATTATTTTTTTTTTTACTTTTCGGTTCGATTAACTATAAAAACATGTTTTTTGGTTTTTTTAAAACTGTAATTTATTTTTCATTTTTTATAGTTCAATCTATAACAGAAGTTTTTTTTAATTTTTTTTTTTAGTTTTTTAGACTATTATTTATTTTGCTAGTCGTATTTGTTTTAACCAGAGTTTTCGCTTTAGAGTTGTAACAATCTTTTATCGATAAATCTGGAATTAGTCGCCAATCTGCAAATGGGATCTGGAATGAGTCGCCAAATCTGGAAATGAGAAATCGTTAATCCTGATGATCCTGATTAGGACAATGGAACAAAATTATGAAATTGTATTGTCATCGGTCCTTGACAAGTGTGCAAAATTTCGAATTAATCAGACCTTTTAAAGTGGGCAAAAATAGAGTTCAAAGATTCCGATACATGCAGGCGAAGCTTATAAAAGCGTGTTAAAAATCCAATTTTACAAATTGAATAGTTGGATTTCGATTGTGTTTTAGAATTTAAATTTTTTAAAGAGGTTCTTTTTGAAGAATCCAAAGTATCCTTTGAAAAGAACGACATTTTTAAATGCAGACATACATATAAAAAAAGCATTTATTCCACAAATTTTGAAATTCTTTTAATTATTTAAAAAACAAAATTCCTAAGAAGCTAGCATTTTTTAAAGGAATTCCAAATGTTTGTTACGAATGATAAACAAAACATCACAGATTACAATCAAATCTCATAAATCTGTTCGAAAACCAATTCAAAACTTCCCATTGACCTTTAAAATAAACAATTCAGGCTTTATCATCTCAACAAAAATCAACCTAAAGTAGGCCAATGAGGCTGGAACCAGTCGATACTAGAGATAACAGCTGATCTTAACCCCAGCGCACAGCTGGTAAGCGGAACAGTACACCACAAAAGTCTTTTTGATGAACTAAAGCGGAATCTTGCAGTCATGGTCAGTAGGGCGTACGAATGGCTCAGAGTAATGGCCTTTCTGATTACCCATCGCTCAATGTTTCCTTTTAGCTCGGAGGGTGGCTATTTTTAGTTCGAGAAAAATGGAGAAAGTGCGGATGCTTGGATATATACTTATAAAAAGATTCTATTAATTTCACACTGAAAGTTATAAAAATAGAATGGAGCTAGTTCTTGAATGGATCGATTAAGTCAAGTGTATAACCAATTTCAGCAGAATTTTACTTGTGTATAAGAGGTTATGATTCGGAAATGAAAAGTCTGATGAAATTTCGGAAGGATTGAAATAAAAAGTCACGTAGATAGAAACAAGTAATATAAAAAACAACAACTTTTAAATCAATTCCTACTTTGAATGGATGAATAGAAAGTATTTTATTAACGATTGAAAACTGGAATATGATATATGTGTAAATTAATACATATATAAGAAAAGATTGAACTAATAGTAATTAAAAAAAGACATGATTTTCGTATGTTGAGAAATGCACACCCGGTTTGACTAAAAAACAGGTTTCCGACCCAATTCTTTTGTCTTTATTTTAACAATTACATTGTTCCAACAATAGAGACGAATCTAAGTTGGCGTCACAAATCAGTAATTAATTAAATTAAATTAATTAATTAATATTTGAAAAACTGCATTAACATCAATTATCCCTCAAGTTTAAAAAAATTTGAACTTTTTTTGGATGAATGGGAATATTTAAAATGTTAAAAAAATTTGAACAAGATAAATATATAAATAAATAAATATATATAGAGAGAGAGTAAGCTAATAGTAGGAATTGAAAAAAGTACAATTTTTAACTTATTGATTGAGCGATGTGTTGCTTAAAATTAACAAAATAGGCTCAATTCATGACGTCACTTGATAAAGAAAAACACGTGTTCACCATTGAATTCAAAACAGACATCAAACTAATTGTACTTGTTCTATTTGTAAAACTTGGGTAAAGTTTCAGATTTCTAATTCGGTAAAAATGTTCAAATGCTATATGAAAAAAAAAATGTCTTCAAAAGATTTTAAAGTTAAAACAAATTTTTATTTTATGAATGTTCTAAATATAATGCATTCTATCTACTTTTGTGCGTTATCGTTGTTGACAAATTTGCACTTTTTAAGAAAATAAGTTTCTGAAACGATCAAAGTTGGCAACAACGAAGCGCATGAATTAGCTTGTTAGAAACACAATTGCTTTTACAGACGTCACATGAGTTTTTGAACTGATTGGTTAAAAACACGTGGTTATCATTATCATGTGACTATTGAGCCCATTGTCTAAAAATAAAATCATATCACGGGACATTTTAAAACAATTGCAATAATGATATTTTTAATTTTCGTGGTTCCACTCAACTCGCGCCTTGGCATGCCGGGGGAAGGAATTGCGCTAAGCATTCCAGAACTGCCGTGAATTAGAATAAGAAATGGCCAAAAATAATATCAGATCTAAATGATGGATTATTTAAAGCATTTAAAATTTGATGGTTTAAAAATATATGAACATTAACCATTACCTCTTCCCACTTAGATGGGTAATTCATAACATTGTAAGACTCTACATTGTTTTTAGGTTATTATTATCCATAAATTCCAGCATTAAGTCTGTGACGGCTCACGCGTCCTTTCTCTAACATAACCTCTGTGTTCTTTGACGGCCACGATTAATGGCAAATCTTTTCCAACCCAAATCCAAGAAGTGAAACGAGGGATAGATGCAAATAAGATAACCTTTAAAAGGACAGAAGTTTTAGTAAGCGCGATGGCAATTTAGAGAAAGTTTAGTTCAGAAAGGATAGAAGTGTAAATTGACGGCCTGCCTAAGAATCACGAAAATGTCGCCATTCATCCAAGGTACATACCATTGTACGCCAGCTTAGATAAATATCTGAAGTGGATTGGAACGTTGCTTAAATTTCAAGGTAGGAAGATTATATTCTGAATGTGAATATATTATTAGGATTGAGAGTAGGCGGATATAATATAATTATATAGATAAGTGATCCAATTGCGCGATCTGTGTTAATTACGGCTACGTGTTTTGGTTTATTCTCACTTAATATAAGTTTGTTCGATATATAAATAATTTAAGTTAAACTCTTAATAAAAGTCATATTAAGAATTCTAAAATGTCTCATCATTTCGAGAATCCCACACCTCTAACTTACGCTGAAACCCCACGATATGGTCATCGAAGGACAACCATATCACAAGTCCTCGATCGTATTGAAAAATATTACTCGCATTTTGATATCAAAAGGAAAGGACTTGAATATCTAAAACAGAAACATATTTATCATTTACACCCTTACTTCATAGTTGATTTCCACAAACACTATTTTAGAAGATCTCTACTCATTAAAAGAAACATGCTTGCCAAATTCCGTGTCCGCAAACCTAATTGTTCAAAAACTGGATTTTTTTTATCTCTAATGCTCCCGTAACCTCCGCAAACCCCCTTGGGAGTCGATTTCCACAAAACCCTTTCTTAATGGATCTGTACTCAACAGAAGAAATATATTTGCCAAATTTAAAGACTGCAAGTTCAATAATCAAAAAACAGGAAATTTTGTCTGTGACGTACCCCGCAATCTCCCTTGGCAGTCGATTACCATAAAACACTTTTTTAGCGGCGAATCCCTATTTAATTGAAGAAACACGTTCGCCAAATTTTCAGTTTGTAAGCTGAATAGTTTAAAAACACAGAAGTATATTTATCTTTTAAGTCCCCGTAACCTCCCCAAGATTCAATTTCCGCAAAACTTTTCCTTGGCGGGTACCTACTTATCAAGGAAAGCATACTTTACAAATTTCGAGTATGTAGGTCTAATAGTTCAAAAACGTGAATTTTTGTGTACAACGCCCCCCTTGAGATTCGATTTGAGTTTTAGCAGATCTCCATTCGTTAAAATGAATATTCTTGCCAAATTTTAAGACTGCATTTCTAATAGCTCCGGAGATCCCGTAATGAATGAATGAGTCGCTTTTCTCCCATACATAGATGAAGGGTCGGCAACCTGTGGCACGCGGTACAATTCTTAGGAGCACTCGGTTCTACTCAACAAATTTGTCCCTTTTAAGTGGACGGAAGTTGATAAATTTGTAATGGACTTCATTTGACAAACATCTTCAGAATCATGCATCTTTACGGAATTACGAAAAAATTTGACTGATAACTTTAAAGTTAAATATACAGCTATGCTGTAAATTATTGAATGTCATTGCTGGAGAGATTTAATTGTTTGCAGAGAGAAGATAGCATATACTCTGCTTTTCGCGTTTGGTTCTGCATATTCTAGTAAAAATTCCTTCATGTAAAAAATATTTAGAGTTCACAAAGAAATTATTTAAGGTATCCGACTACGTTCGGAACCATGATTTTGAAAAAGCGCATAAATTTATAATTTTCATGATATTTAGTGTCACTTAGATTAGAATAGATGTATAAAATTGTTTTAAGGACATTATGACATAAAAATTATTTAAATACAATATTTTGGCAAAATTTAACTTAGAATAACCTTTTTTCCAAATGTTCTCTTTAGTGAAAAATGCTTCTATTGTATTAATATTTTGCCTGTATATAGCTCAGACCTCTGTACAGAGGCTCAACATTGATTTTTGAAAATTTCACATTATTTTCAGAGTTACAACCATTTGAAATAATTATCGGCGTATTTTTTTAAAATTTCACCCTTCTGTTTTCGTAAAACATGGATAAACCGACTTCCAAGATGCATTTCAAAAATTCTAGTTGAGCCTTTGAAGAGAGGTCTGAGCTGAATACAGGCAAAATATTAATACACAATAAAAGCATTTTTCACAAAAGGAGAATATTTTGAAAATGGGTCATTCTATGTTCATTTTTTGTCAAAATAGTGTACTTAAATAATTTTTTATTGTAATACTATTCTTAACCCAATTTTATATACATTGTGTAATCTAAGTGACGCTAAATATCATAAATATTATCCATTTACACGCTTTTGCAAAATCACGGTTCCGAACGTAGTCGGATACCTTAACGATTGAATGCTCTAAATCGTGTCGAATTGAAAGTCACACATTATACCCCTGATTTTTCGATATGAGTGCAAGTACTAGGTTCGCATTATTTATTCAATTATAATGGAAGGAAATACTTACATTTTATGTTGTCTCTTTCTTATTTTAATAGATATGTTTAAAAATACACAATACATGTACAAACTTTAAATTTAAAAAAAAATTATATTTTACGTTTATTTTTACATTGAGAAACATCTTTAATTGATGCAAAATTAAAATATATAATAAAACTAGAAATCTCTATATTAATGACGTCTATTCTCTAACTCTGCATGCATTATTGGGGAAATCGAGTTGTTTCAAAAATGTCCTATTGCGAATCATATGGGTATGATTGGTTTGACACGCCATAGCTAAACGTGGCCGACCTCTGATGTATATGAAGGATGTGAAATAAATTATTAGAATAAACTTTAATAAAAAACAATCTGGCGTTTGAGAAGGCAATCGGATCCATTACGAATAAAAATTGCGAAGTTTTCCAAAAATTTGTTTTGAAATTCATCGAAATCCTTTAAGAGTACGAAAGATGTTGATTTAAGGAAATATTGCAACTTTTTTTCTTCTCATCGTCACGGTCATCAAACATAACCTGCACGTAATCGTACTCCAAACTCTTCAACAGGAAAATGTGGTCTGTGTATACTTGTACCGTAAAACATAAACACCTCTCGGAGGCAGCAAAATAAGTAACATTTTGAACTTTTTTTTCCTTATCTGAAAGTCAATAACTTTTTTTTTTGTTTATACTGTCAAAGATTAAATGAGACATTTTCAATATCGAGGCTATTCGATGAGGCATTTAATTGCATACTTCGCTGTGTGTGTGTGTGAAAGCCCTTTTTTAAATCTTTTCTAACTTACTTTTTTTTCTCATCTGTTAAAGAGATTGCTTTGTTGTATTTTTAAGCTTTTGCGGAATATTTAAGGATGGGAAACAGATCAGAGAGTCATTCTCATACAAAAAAAAATCAAATTGAATGTTTTTAAGGAACATAACAGTAGCGATAAAAACACAATCTTTTTTTAACAATACGATGTAGAACTAAGTCTGTGAAATTTTTTCGAGCCTGTCTATTTGTATTTAAAGCCTGTTATCGTTTTGTTTTCTATGTATACATAAATGAAATTTTCGTGATGCAGTAATAAATTTATTTATACATTTAGGTACAGTTAGTAAAAAGGGCTCGTAAAAAGTTGAATTAAACTGAAAAGGAGCGCCAAAAACGAATCTTGCAAAAAAAAAAAAAAAAAAAGAACAAATGAAGAAAGTGTACGAAACACAGAGAGAGATTAGTTACAAATTGGAGCTATATATAATACATGTCAATTATAGTTTTACAATTTAAGCAATGAGTATGAACAGTTGTATAATTTGTACAATGGGGGGGATACGTCATTAGGGGGATAGGGGGTATACTCTTACCCTAAAATTTTTAAAAATATTTTTGAATTTTAAATGTATTGTTTGAGGAAACGCAATGGACTTCGTGAACATTTTATGTTTATGACCAATTCAAAGCAAGAACGTTGTGAAATACGCTGTTTCGGATAAATCACAAAAAATAAAATTAATATATTTTTAAAATTTCGAAAAGTTTCGAAAACAATACAATTGGAAACAATAAGTATTACTTTATTTTTCTTTAATTATTTGTATTAATTATTTACAAAGTGTTTTTTTAACAATAGTTCTTAATTTTCGAACAGTTCTAGACACAAACATCTAGAAATCTAATTTAATTCTTATTTATTTAACAGATAATTCTACATATTATGTTTTAAATTCCATTTAACTTAATTCATTTCTTATTCCAAATAATCTCGGAGAAAACATCGCAGCTAATTATTTTTGGAATTACTAATTAGAACGCATTCATATGAAGCATTTTCCCCTATTCAATGTGAATGGTTAGGGCAATTGTTTTAGTAATTATAGAAATAAAATCTAATTATATCAAACACGCAGTTTCTTAAAAGCAATCAGAACAATTAATATTAACTTTCTTTCCCTTCCTACAGTATTACTATACTTATTACTTATATAATTATCAATATATCTTCAAGTAACGCATTCTTTTAAAAAATAATGATACATTTGTTTTAATGATAATAATTATAGTATAAACATATATAATAATAAATATAGGTTTTAATGATAATAGGATGCGACATTAATGGTAGTAATTACTTTTTGTTATCAGAGTTTTTGATAATTAGTCTTTGCTAACTTGGCAACATAGCTATTAATTTAAAGTATCGTAAAATCCGGCGTATAACGCGCACTTTTAACACAAAAAATACGATCGAAATTTACGGGTGCGTGTTATACGCCGGGTATAAAAGTGAGAGCTTTAAGAATAAAAAAATATGAGCATAGAAAAAAATTAGACTTCTACAAATATTGAAATACTGTTTATATAAAAGAATTGACACTCCTTCTGAACTTAAATGGTAGTAGTTCTAGAAATATACTATTTTTTTCCGAACCTTGGAATAATACCTCGAATAAATTACTTCAAAACATAAAGAGCATTGCATATGTACATTTCAGGTTTCTTCGTTAAAAAAGAGGGTGCGCGTTATACGGCGAACATACCTAAAAATTAAAAAATTCAGCTCGAAAGTATAGGTGCGCGTTATACGCCGGATTTTACGGTAAATAAACTATTTCAGATTATTAAAATATAACTTACAAGTAGAAATTTAATAAAATGAATAACGTAAACTTACATTCAAATATATATGCGTCACTCATTCCTGTAATGTTAGCGAATAGTGTCTGTGTAAGATTTGTGTTCTTTATTAAATACACAGAAACGAAATATTTTATTTCTGTTTCATTGGATTTTCTCTCAAACTATCAAAGAAAAATTTTGAAGTCCTTTGAAGTAGGTAAGTACACTTTGCTTTAATTAAATTATTCACTGTAATTACGATTTTTGATGTGTACAATAAAAATAATGATAAAAAGAGGATTGGGAAGGGGGAATCCGTCATCCCTCGTGATCACTAACGTTAGAATCGAGTACGCGCCTTCTGCCGGGTTAAAGAGGGTAAAATCAAATTATGTAAATTGCAAGAGGCTTTATTTTTGAAGGGCCTAAATCAATGGTTTCCAAACTGTGTTCCGCGGAACCCTGGGGTCCTATGAGGCATACCCAGGGGTTCCACGAGTCCCAATGAAAAAATCGAGGATAAATAAATATACTCTGGTGTGCAAAACTTAAGCAACAGGTGGGTTTATTGCCATAACTTCACGAAAATTCATCTGAGAGACATGAAATTCTGAAATGAGGGAGAGTATTATGTACGTAAAAGATGACGAAAGCATCGGGGCTGAAAAAGGAATACAACGCATACGGTATGGAATCAAACAAAAACAAGCTCTATTGAACGCTTAGTAACGTGACTCATGATTGTCTATCCAACAGGAAGAACAACAAGAAGATGTTCCTTAATATGGCACATGCCCTCCCCTTACTACAATGGTTGATTCGCACCGTCTCCGCATACTCAGAACAAGCTGGTGCAACATTTCTTGAAGTAGGAGTGCCTATTCCTCAATCAACATCTGTTTGAGTTGTTGGTTGTTCTCCGGATGATGTAAGCGTGTGGCAATACGTCTCCCCAAAGCATCTCACCCATGTTCGATGGGATTTAAATCTGAGGAGCACGCTGGCCAATCCTTCGAGTGATATCTTCACTTTCCAGCAGCTCCTCAACAGCAAGAGTGCAATGTGGCCGTGCATTGTCATCCATAAAATGAAGTCTGGGCCAATGGCACCTCGGAAAGACGCACATGGGGAAGAAGTACCTCCTCACAATAGCGATCCCCGTTACAGACCTCTGTCGAAAATGTGAAGCTCCCGTTCGCCCGTTCAGCATAATGCCTCCCCAGACAAGAACTCCAGGACCACCGTAACGGTGTCTTTCCTTTATGTTACTGGGATAAAACCGGGTCCCGATCTCTCCAAATAAAACGCGTTGAGAATCGCTTCTGGTACTGAACCGACTCTCATTCGTAAAGAGGACACGACCATTGATCAGTTGTCCAGTTTTTGTACTCTCTGGGCCACTGTAAACGGTGGCTTCGGTGGCAACTTTCAACGGAGGCAGCGTTCAGGACGGCGGGTGAACAGGCCCCTTTGTGAAGGCGTCTGCCACAGTAAACCAGCGACTACTTGTCGACCTGTTGCTGTACAGGGTTTCTGATCAATGGCGCTTGCTGACTGCTGTCGACCTCTTTTCGCCTGCAGGATGATATATCGGTCATCCCCTGCAGTTGTCGTCCTCGGGCGGCCACCACCAACCTTTCTAACAGCTGTACCTGTGTTTTGAACGCTTTCAAGCGCGGAAACGTCACTTTTGTTGATTCCGAACTCTGCAGCTACACTGGTGACAGTACGCCCCTCCTCCAACTTTCCGATCATTCTTCCACGTGTGAAGTCGTCCAGATGATTTCTTCTAGCCATATTTCACGAACTGACTCACTGGCACTTGCAGCGAATATGTTGAATTGCGTCTCCGTCTTTCAGTTTATTCTACTGTTGAGCAGCGCGCGCCGACATCACGCGTTTTGCGTACGCTCACATCGCTTCTGACGTTTTGTTCCTGAAATTTGCATACGCATGACGTTTCTATTGACTTACGTGTCCACTGTACTGATCTCCAGACCTCCTTTTCTGCAATTTCATGGCTATCTGCTAAATTTTTACATTGTTGCTTAAGTTTTGCACACCAGTGTATATTCAAAATGGATTTACACGTTCTCTATGAAGTTGATATAGTTACAAGTATCTATAGCTCGTCCTACTCTCATTAAAACTGAAAATTTTATTCATATGTAATAACTTTATTATGCAAACACTTTTTAAACTATCATTATATTATAATAAATCAATATTAAAACACTTTATCTTTATATATGTAGTGTATTGAAGTAGTGTTGGCCGGTGTATGTAGCTGTAATATTTGATTTAGTAATGACGTCTTCAGAATTCAATTTCCTCTTATTTTGCAACACACATAGCGTAACGGGTCAATCTATTATTATTTTACATCTATTGGGTATAACACGAAAGCAGACACATATAACAGAAGCGACTTCTTGACGAACACAAACACAAAAGACAAAGAAAACTGCAAATATTCACATTCTTACATGATGGCGGCAAGCAGAGTAAAAGAGCGATTATATATATATATATATATATACATCAGATTTTTGTTTATATACCAGCAGTGCAAGCGCGTGACTATTACTTAATAGTAGTTTTGATTGGCTAGAATGCGCGGGACAGGGATTTCGGCTTAGCCCATTACGATTAAGATTACAATGTTTATTTTTAAACCTAAGAATTAAATATTATTTATAGATCATTAAAAAGAGTTAATTAAAAGTATGTTAGAGGGAATTATTACACACACACACACACACACACACACAACAATATATATATATATATATAGGATATATATATAGTATAGTAGGATATATAGTAGGATTATATATATATATATATATATATATCCTACTAGATTGAGAATATTCTATTGTTAACTGTCTCGAGTTCCCAGAGATAATTTCTACTCGTTAGTTATAATGGAAAGTTTTCTAATGGGAAATTCACCTTTTTGTATTTGTAGTAAAAACATCTATAATGAAGGAGAAGAAACAACATATCAACGGATTTGATGTTATTCTCTAAATTTAACAAGAACAGCATCTAAATTTTAGGTTGAAAATTCATACGAAATACGCGGGTTTTCTCATACAGCTATAAACATTTTAATGCCATTCAGAGCATTGCGTTTAAATGAAATATATTTCTCAACGTGAATGGCTACAAAAACAAAGTATAAAACAAATTAAACTCTGAATAAGTAATGCGATTACATTTAATCTCGATAGACCTAGACTTCGACAGTTTGTGTGAAAAAAAAGTAAGTACGTATCCCAGTTAATGGATACAAATTAATATTATTAATAAGTAAAATTATATTAAAAAAATTAGATTATAATTTTTTAATATAATAAATGCAATACTTTTTTTTAATTGCCTTTACGTAAAATGATCATAACACATATGTTGATCTACTTTAAATATTATTTTGAGATACATTCTTCGCGAAGTATGTGTATGGAATGGGGTTCCACGAAAACACTTTCTAGTTCTTGGGGTTCCATGTAGTGAAAAAGTTTGAGAACCACTGGCTGAAATCAACGTTTTATGACCTCATAGTTAAAAAAAAAGAAAATGACTTAATTACTTCAAATCTGTCAAAGCAAAGATAAATCAACAGGATAAAAAAAATATTTTATACAGCATCTAATGTTTCTGAAATTACTTAAATTTCTTCGATAAAATATTTCTTCTCTCGACTGATACCTATCATCACGTACTTTCAAACGTCCCAATTTCTATTAAGAAGCTGCTTCTATCATCACTTTTAAGACGAAGAACTCTTAAATTTGAGCGATATTTTCGTCTCGAACTCCAGAGCACGCTGTGTTTTGGAGGTTAATTTTCAGCCAGTATTTTTTTGTGCTTCTTTTTTCAGAATCTGTTTAAGAATCTAGGTGAAAGAAAACTGCTCTGCTGTTTATTCAAGTCCGATGTGCAAGCTAAAGAATCCAGCTGTGGAAACAAGTGGTCATCATTATAATGAGTGTTGTTTGCATAAACTCTACTTAAAAAGTAATCTTATAGATGTTATGAGTTCTCTCTGCATATTGTTTTCTTAATATGTTTAAGGAATCCGGTTTTACCAAATTACCGTTCATTTACATTTATCCATGCTTTGCTTGAAGAATAATTTTTTTAAAGGGAAAATTTAAAGGAAATTGTCTAAGTTATGGGTACTCAAACTTTTTTCTGCTGGGCAGCATACATAAGTCAGCTATTTCGCACGGGCCACATACATATGCTAATTATTTCACACGGGCCGCAATATGAGGATAAAAAAGGCGAGAGGGAGGGGGAGAAGTGCTTTAAGACCAAGATAATTAATCACATTTAAAATGTGAAAAATTTATCAAAATATTATACTACCTGTTTTACTTTGTTTACTTTTTTATATATCTCTTATTTTTGTCACTAACACTAAATTAGAAGCTTCTAAGAAACACTCCTTCACAATTTCGGCATCAGTGAACGGTTTCATATGATTACCAATAATATAACAAACTTCATAGGATGTCCTTGTTACCACTGACAAAACATTTTGTTGCTTTTGCAAGGATTATTCAAGAAAGCCTATTTATCACCTCTTGAAAGAGATATTCGAGGAGAAGCGCCATTGAATGATTCCTGTTTATAGGTATTTTTTAAATACAGCACATTTGTCACAAATCAAACAATTACGGATCCAAGTTTGTTTTTCACTACAAAACAGTCAACCTCCCAGTCATCTTGAAATGACATTTTCTTCGAATATTTTTCGCTTGCAAGATTATGAAAGATGGTTAAAAATTAGTTCCACCCATAAAAATGGCGCTACTTCTTACTGTTGTCTGTTATCACTAACCGTAACCGTTCCAAATAGAAAAATAATATCAATTCGCACCCTTACGACAACGACGGCAAAAAAGCAAAATTTATATCTTTGATATTCTGACAAAGAATTTTCAACTGAAGACATATTTTCAACATCATATTTCACTTAACACAAAATGTGCAGAAAACATAAGTGTACTCGATGCTTCCACATGGGGTTTTTTTGTACCTCAAGAAATAAAAACATACCGCAATGTAAATTTTACTGCTCTTAAATAGTTTTCAAATTGAAAATTTTTGAAAAAAACTTCAAAATAAAAATGTTTCCTGCATCGATATATAGGAATTGATGACAGATAAAAAAAAAATTGTGTGTGCTTATGACCACGTGATAGAAGGGAAAACTTCTGATTTATTCTGGGCAAGAGAATCCAATTGTTCGGATGTACTGCATTTTTTTAAATGATAACTCGCATGCGGGTGTTAAGTAGTGCTCTTTTTCGTGCCCATTTATCGATGGATATGTTTATTTAATCAGTTTTCTGTTAAAGGAAATGTTTAAATAATTATGCATTCTTATATATTTATATATGAGTATACACTTTATATATACAGAGAGAGAGAAAAATGTCAATTATAGTCTAATTATTTAAAAACATTTATACATAAATTACTTATGTAGATTATATATAATATACCTCGTGGGCAAAAAGTCAGTAAAAACTTTAAAAATTTATAAAACCCGGAAAATTAAACAAAATAAAAAAAAGTGTGTGCGCTGATGACCGCACGATAGAAAGGATAACTTCAAATTTTGTAATGTTATTTCAGGGATTAGTTCGGTGAATGAAAAACAAGGGAATATTAGTATTGTCATATAAAATTTTTATTCGTATATCTGTGCTCATAAAGTAATATTTTTTTGCGAAATATACAATCATATTTGTGAGTTAATTGTAATCTAAGAAGGAAACAATGGGTTTATGATATAGCTGAAGTAGGTTATACATACTTTAGATTCAAAATTTTATTTAAACATCTTTAAAAAAAATTCCGTCCAGCGCTGTTCCGTACTTCCTCGTGCTTTCATTTGGATCATTTGACATAATCAAATTGAATTTTGATTTTAAAAAATCAACTAAAGGTTTTGATTTCTCTTTTGAAAAGTCTTATGCAGAAAAACGATTTCCAACATCAGACTAGAGCAATAAACGACTAAAAATAATTTCCTGATAATGGTAGAGTTCTGTTTTCATAACCTACTACCCATTGACTGAGATTAGTTAGTGAAGCGAGGACTGATCCAAATGGCTATGGATGATGAATTTAGAGCATTTTTCTAACCGTTATTTTAAGCAAAGCAGGAAATTTTAGTTGAGGACACTAATATTTAAATAACTTATCAAAAGATGTTTTGAAAAGTTCAAAGAGTTTATATCCTAAGCTCATTTTTCTTTTAACATGCTGGTACGTTTTAAATTTTAGAGCTTTCCAATGTTTTTCCCTAAAATTAATGTATTCCACCCCCTTTTTTTCAACTTGTTTAACGAAACAGCAAAACTTAAGTGAATGTTTTTACGAGTATTTTACTTTTCTCCGCTTGTAAATTATTATTTTATTATCCTGCTTTCTCCTTAAATGTTTATTCTTCCTCGCTTCCCCCTTTCTATGTTCTTCCTCTTCAGTCCAGAATAGAGTACAAACACAAAATTTGGTTCAATTCTAAAACTTAAAACCAGTGAATATTTACATACAACAAAATTTCATGCAGTGAAACTTCATTTTTGCTTTTACAGCTTTATATATAATATCTTTGTTATAACACAAAAAATAATTTGAAACATACTGAAATATCTTTGATTCTTATGTGTTTTAATTATATTGTTTTTGCACTGAATACCGTTGTAAAAATGTGTGGATAATTAATGATAAAAAATGTCGAAAAATCTGGCCTTTACTTTTCCACTCCACTCCACTTCTCTCTGTAAGATACAAAGACTCCATGACATTTAAATGTTAAGTAGCTTCTATCCTAAGCAATAATTTTAAGGGATTTAACCCAAAATCAGAAAATTGTATATAAACTAAACTCAGTGGCCCAACAGTCCTTCAAAGCCAATGCCTACTGTGCCCATCTCCGTATACGTGACCTTGGGTACCAAGGTGAATGAGTAGATGTTCTCCGATCAAGTAGTCAGTCTGTCTCAAAACCCCCAGGTTTTCAAAAGAAGGTTTAATATTAGAAATCGACATTCATTCTTAAGCCCGATAGGTTGCCCAGATGGTTGTACAGATATCCGCGATAATGCCAGATGCAATGGATATACGATAGAAAGCGGAAAAAAAAACAAGAATATTTTTTTATTTGTGCTATAAGTTCACTCTCCCTATATATATATATATATATATATGACAGGCCCCAGGCCTGCTGGTAAAATGAGGAAGGCATCATCTCTTTAATAACTTCTTTATTTCGCTTCAATCATATAAAATCCAACATGCCTTTTGGTACGCAACCGAGTAGAACAATAGGCAACCAATTCGGCGAGGAGTCACCAGCTACGCCTTTTCGAGTAAGCGTTCTTCGTCAACGACGACGCTGGTCATCATTGGGAACTGGAACGCGAAGCGTTCCTCCGTCCCATACTGGATGTATAGGGGCTCTGATGTTGAGGAGCTTTCATCGAATTGGCCTTTCCTGTGTGGTGGATGTGGAAGGAGAAAGTGGGAGAAGCTATGCAGTAGGGTTTCGACGGTGATCAAAGTTCATATCAATATTCTTGCTAGCAGACAAGACGTCTGCAAGCTGCTGCTTCTTCGTCAGCGCTCGCTCCACTTTAAATAGGCTTATTTACCCACAAATCCTTACACGATGGGAAAAAGTTCGTTCTATTTTTATTTATTATTTAATTTTGAACCTAAACTTTTCAAACCTGACATATATATATATATATATATATATCGTTCAAATTTTCAATCGTAAATAAAATACTTCTTATTCGTCCACTCGAGTTCAAATCTATTTTTTTAAACTTGCAGTGGATGACACTTGATGTTAATATAGTTTTTTCAACTATTAATTCATTAATTAAATTTAATGAACTAAACTAAAAATTTTCTTCGCTGATCTAAGCAGCAATTAACTTAAAATTTGTTTTTTATATTACGTGTTTTAGTGTTGCTTACCTAAAGATTGGCAAGAACTTATTTTCCGTAAACATATTGTTTGGAGGAATACAGTTCGTACATTTTTTTTGTTTAGACACTTACATTTACACTTAATCTGAAGGTAATCCTTTTACATAGAATAAAGTAGAAATTCGCAACCATAGAATTACTTATCTTTTTCTACGAACTTCATTTATTGGATTTGATTTTTCTATTTTTTTTTAAATAGAATCTGTGGTTGAACTATGCTACACTATTAATTACCACAGCTCTGTTTCTGAACAATAATTAAAAAAATAGAATAAAAATTTTTCGTTTCCTGATTTCGGTCATAAAAGTTTTGCCACAGTCTGCAGTATAATTGAATTATTCAAAAAGCAGGCATTTCCCATATCATTAAAATATCAAATGCGTCTCGCAAAAGTACAGTCAAGAAAAATTAATTTAGTCATAGTTAACTATATTAACGCATACAATGGAATAATTAAATAAATGAAATACGACATCAAATTCCACAAGTAAAAACAAAAATCTTTTCATGGACGCGTGACTTTTGCATTTGTTAACTATCACATAGACATAATTAATGTGCCAGACTGAAAAATTAAAATAATATTCTCTTGGGAAAACGAGTCAACCAGATCGAGATCTATGAGAACTTTTTTCAAGCAGCATTTGAATTCGTTTCCACGAAAGTAACTTTTTTTTTCTTTGCTGTAGAAAAATACACGCTAAAAATGATGAAAAGATATAAGAAAAATAAATTTTTCATAATGCACTTCGGGGTAATTGAAATCCCAGTAATGGAAAATGCCTTTGTCAATAAGTTTTCAATTACGAAAAAAGAGATAAAATAAGTTAATAAAAACAGCTTTACTGGAAACAGATTTTTCATTTGATGGAAAATCTTACTTTTTATCCTCTTCTGATGATATAGGTTTGTGAGAAGACACAGTAAATAAAAAAAATTGATCATCGAACGCCATTGCATTGATTTTTCTCATGCCGTAACAAAAAATTATTGAAAATGAATCAAGAAGACGAGCAACGCATTTCGATTAAAGTTATCTTTAGATTACTTTAATGTTTTTTTTTCCCCAACCAAAATTGTTCTTTTTTGTCTCAAAACCCAAGTAACACAAATATCATTCAGCGAAATTGTAACACCCACTCTGAAAGTTTAAGAACTCTTTCGACGCGTATAAAATAATTATTATATTTCTTTGAAACGTCTCTATTTTTGTCCTAGGAAATAACTTTTAGATTTTATAATGCACTCAAGCTTTCATTTTATAAATGTATGTTAGAAAGTGGGTGTGCACATTAAAACGATTTTTCCGTCTTTTCAAGCAGAATTGATTTGACTTCGGAAAGTCAGACATACATGATATTCTTTGAAATTTAAAAAATTGGTCATTGATTCATTTTTAGATTTTATGTATTAGAAACAAACGAAACCAATTATTTTTTAAAATATTTTTACTATTACTTTACAACTATTTATAACTATCTCGTTCATGTTTAAAAGAACTAGATAAGTAACAAAAAATTTCTTAGTTAATATTACTATGGGGAGGAGGGGGGGGGGGGTGGCTAACGGCATACCAACCGCCATTGTACAAACTATGCAACAATTCATTCTCATTGCTCCAATTGTAAAATTGTAATTTATACATGTATTTAGTTCTATTTGCTCTTTTTTTCACGAAATTAGTTCTTGGCGCTCCTTTTCAGTTCAGTTCATCACTGAAGCTGCATCGTCCATCATTTTATCGATAAAATCCTCAGATTTTGAGATAAACCTGCAGTTCTTGCAGAGCTTCCTGGAAAATTAAGTATTTACCATAAAATCTGCCGTATAACGCGCACCTATACTTCCAAGAGGTATATTCGCCATATAACCCGCAACCCCTCTTTTTACGAAAAAACGTGATATATACGTGTGAAATGCTTTGGTTTTGGAGTTTTGGAAGTTGGCGTTTGGCGAGAAGGTTGGAGCGTTTGGTTGGAGTTTTGGCGTGTGGAAGTTTTGGAGTAATTTATTTGAGTATTTTTTCCAAACTTAACAATTAATATATTTTTTGCACTATAATCTTTTAGGTTCATAAAAAATGTCATTTCTTTTAAATAAACAGTATTTCTATGTGTAGAACTCTATTTCTTCCTATGCTCTTCTCTTTTTTAAAAAATTTTAATGCTCTCCTTTTTATACCGGAAGTGTAACGCGCACCCGTAAATTTCGATCGTATTTTTTGTGTTAAAAGTGCGCGTTATACGCCGGAATTTTACGGTGTTAATGTCTTCGTATGAGACAACGCCTTTTTTATCAGTCCAGGTAATTATTGAGATATTTTTCTGATAGAGCATTGTAATAATGTACTATACTGCAACCGTATTGGCAACTTTAAATGAAACGAAGCACATGGTTGCTAATTCAGCGCATACGACACATGCGAAATCGTGGTTGTCAACTTGGCGAGTTAACTTGAACGTGTTGGCATTGTTGCAATAGTACGCGATAAATTTATTAGAGCATCACGAAATATATATATACAGTCGGACCTCTATATAACGAAGTCGCTAAATCCCGAAAAAAAGTTCGTTATATAGAGGTTATCTTTCAATTTTCTTAAAAAGTCACATAAAAACAAATTTTAAATTCTTAAACACTATATAACTAAAAAAAAGTAGTTATTCACACCTTTTTGTAAATTAATACATCTTTATTTTATATATCTTACTTATCAAAAAAGAAAGAAAGAAAAACTGGAATTAAAGTTTCTTGACGCTTTCATTCCTGAAGAATTAAATTTTTTTTCTTTGATGCTCATGCTCTTACGTTTCGACATTTTCGAGCTGCAAGAAACGAAGTTACCAGTACGACGAATCAACACTACAAATGAATGGAGATTAGTTCAAAGACACGGGGACACGAGACAACTCCACTAAGGATGAAAAGGGTTATCGAAGAGCTTTCTGGTGAACTGGATTACGGGGGTTAAAGGTTGCACTTCTTGGTTGAAAAACGTAGAATTATATTGCTCTCGGCGAGTTAGGCACCTAATAAAACCATTTCAAGATTTATGACCGACATAAAATGTGTTAAAAGACAGAACTTGAAATGTCCAGAAATACTTCAAAAATAGGGAGAAAAAAAATTGAATCGCAAGAGAAAAAGTTCGTTATATAGAAAATGCATTTCGCAGGGAGGTTATTTAACAAAGAAAATCGTGAAATGTTCTTGGTTCCAGGAAAAAGTTCGCTGTATAGAAAAATTCGCAATATAGAGGCTCGTAATATAGAGGTTCGACTGTATATATATATAGAGAGAGAGGGATTAAAAAAGTTTTAATAAA
Organism: Trichonephila inaurata madagascariensis; assembly: GCA_019973955.1. Taxonomy (NCBI): domain Eukaryota; kingdom Metazoa; phylum Arthropoda; class Arachnida; order Araneae; family Nephilidae; genus Trichonephila; species Trichonephila inaurata. Next base: position 187,725 of record BMAV01027527.1, on the reverse strand, counting down.
GCAAAAAATACTTCTTTTCTCTGAAATAAAGTGTCAAATTTGCAAAAACTGAATTAAATTTAAATAATTAAAAATACAAACAACATTATATATGACATGATTTTAGAGTCAGAAACAGACTTAGTTTTTAACACAAGGTCTTTATTTGATCAAAGTTACACATTATCTGACGCAAGAGGCAGAGAGAGAAAGAACGCCATCGAATAATCTTAAGTGGGTTAAACACTTAAAACACCGATCGCGGCGTCCGTGAGTGCTCTTGAAAGTTAATGCTGACATATAGGGCTATTAAATATAACGATCTGGAATTAAACATGTTTATTGGCTAGGGCCATATGTTCGGAAGAAATAAATGGGTCATTAGTTTGATACTTGAAGAGGTGAGGAGGTAATATAAAAGTGAATTACTAGATAGGGAATTTAATTTTTAATCTAATTTAATTATCCTTACATATATAATAAAACTTTAGTGCACACCTACAATTATTTTATTTTATTATTATTTTTCATTTATTTATTACAATTATTATTATTTTTCCACACTTCGATCTACCCCACCTAAACTCGTAACTTAAAGATTTACCAGATAAAATCTTCCGAAAAACATATTCACCTGCTTACGCAAACATTCACAAGATAAACGGAGTCCAACAACGCACTTGCACTTAACGTAATTAAACTAACTCTCTCACCGTGTTAGAACAAACTAGCATAATCTTCTAGTTTGGATAACGCTATCCATTACTCGCAGGAATATTTATGTTGGCCTTTAGATTGCACGAGAAATAATTACGTTTCCCCTAATCTGAGGCATCTGGCTCCGAGATAATGAAGATGGAGATGAGGATTTAATCAGATTCTTACCTCTATCAAATGTTACGCGATTACAAGGGATATAGTGCTCATAAGGGGAATTTTAACTGAATGGAACAATGAAACACTTTCAGCTGAGAAGTTGTGATTTAAATAATTTATTCGCTTATATTTATTGAAACAGTTTTAACAATTCTTAATGTAAGAAAAACTGGCAATGCCTAAAGGAAATTCGGTGCTGTGAACAATTCATAACAAGTAATATAAAAAAAATTCCTACTTAGGTCAATAATTTTATTTCAGTTACTTTTTATTAAATAGTTACAATTAATATAAGTGTGTATATACATAGGATAGAATCACACTATTAAGTGGCCAAATAGAAAATTCCGATTTTCCTTTCTATATATAGTTTTGGACTATTTTTGTTTGTTTGTAACTATTTATTCATTAATTAAATTTAATTATTTTAATAAGATAGTATAGAAAAAAACACATTCTCAGAAATTAGGCCATCCTAGAGGGATTCGAACCCACAACCTTTGAATTAGAAGTCCAATGCGCTATCCATTGCGCTACAGGAACACAACGAATGGTCTTCCTTTTTATATATATGCTGTTGGACAATTACTTTTGTTTGTTACTATTTATTCATTAATTCAATTTAATTGATGAATTAATATTTGAAAAAACTGTATTAACATCAAGTGTCATCCACTACAAGTTTAAAAAATGTATTTGAACTTGAATGGATGAATAGAAAGTATTTTATTAACGATTCAAAATTTAAACAAGATATATATATGTAAGGATAATTAAATTAAATTTAAAATTAAATTCCCTATATAGCACTTAACTTTTATTTTTCCTTACAACTTCAAGTATTAAATTAATCACCCCATTATTTCTCCGAAACATATGGCCTAACCACTAAACATTTCTGATCCCAGATCATAATATTTAATAGCCCTATATGTCAGCATTAACTTTCAAGTACACTCAAAATCAGAGGTACTTCTCACATCTGGGCTAACGTGGTAACAACATTTAGATTTCACTTTGGCATCCTTTATCTCTTAGCGTCAGATGGTGCCGAAAATTCATAGAAAAAATATCCTTTTTAAAAATTAAGACTGATTCTGACTCGAAACATGTCATATATATATAAATATGTATACAGAGAGAGAGTAAACTATATATATATATATAGTAGGAATTGAAAAAGATTCACCACTTAGTAAAATAAAATCGCAAACAGAATTATACACTGATGTATGATTACGACTGTAAGATTAACATCCTTTTTATATATGCACATTTCACTACTTAAAAGTAAAACTCTTAAGCTTTTTCTAAGGGTGGGAGAAGTTAATACAATAATCTTCATTAAAGCAAATATAGCAGTGGTTCCTATACTTTTAAACTCCTTTCCCTCCCTCTTTTATGAATCAGCCTGACATCGCAGATTTCCAATATTTTGAATACCCCTTCTAGACTCCGAACACATGGTTGATTAATTTAAAGGTTCCACAGTAATCCTAAGGCTACCTCTGCTACTTATAAATAATTTTTAATACTTCTTTTTTTTTCTTTTAAGATAGTAAACATCTAATTTTTTAAAAATCTTACAAAATACTGATTTGAAATAAATAAACAACGAAAAATGTACTTATTAAAATTTTTATTGAGAAAGATGCTGCTGCATTTCTTTTACAAGAGTTGTTCTATCAGAAGTAATATTTGAAATCTGCATCTTAACATTAACATTAAATGAGGGACCTACGCGAAACGCATGAAAGGTGCTGGGGACTCCCGGGATTCCGGGTACCTCAGTTTAAAAACCGCTGATGTATAATATTTTATTACATCTAATTCATGTTTAATTTCTTACTGTTTCATCATATATGTTCCTGTTGCTATGGCAGTAGATAATATGCATTTATTATGAAAGATTATTAAATATTTACAGTATTTCTAAGTATTAATGTGTATTAGATACATGTTACTTATGATACCAGTATATGATGTATTACACTAGTTATAAATCATTCATTGCAATATTGTTCGCTGCATTACGACTACATTAGTCATGTTTTATTTATTACACGTTAAAGCGTGTTTATTACAAACTAGTGAAGTAATCATTCGTTTATAACACGTTACATAACCTGTACAGAGTGGAGAAAATAAAGGAAATAATAAATCAGGTAACGTTAATCATATTTAAAAGTATAAACAAAAATTACCTATAACATTTCATCTAACTATTTTTCAAAATACATCTGTTGAGACAAATGTTTTTCAACTCAACAAACAAAAATGTAATAAAATTATAGAACATTATACTTTGAAAAGTAATCAATAAAAGAACAAAAATATAAAAAAATTATAGAACATTATATCTTGAAAATTAATCGACAAAAAAAAAATTAACAAAATTATAAAACATTATAATTTGAAAAATAATTAATTTTTAAAATGAATTTCATAATTTTATATTTAGGCATTTGTAATTTACTATATTTTGTATTTTATGTAAGCTAACTGTATTTATATTTATACTTGCGAATCTGGAAGCAATTTCTTTGTAACCTTCTTCAGTTTACCCGATTGGCAACAGTCCGTATTTCGGATCAGATTAGTTGCAATGTTTTGATGTTAGCGCAGCTAAGCCTGACGGAATAAAAAAGAGTTCTTCGAATTCTTTAAAGCATTTTTCTATTCTTTAACATTATAGAACTAAACGTTTATAACAAAGTGGTGCCCCGGACGTGATTTGAACACGCAACCATTTAATTTCATTCATATATGCATCCATTTCATTTATATATTATAATTCTTTTATTTATTTGCAATCTTGCATCTGTTTTAATTTTGCGGATACGCTCAGATATATTAGACTGATTGCGGGTGTGAGAAGGTTCGATGAAGAAACAGACATGATCTTAAATTCACTATTCTTATTCAACTTTTAATACTAAAGAGTGAACTTTAATAGCTAAACCCGAGGAGCAATAAGAGATTCTAGATTTAATATTACGATATGCGACCACCCGTTACTAGGTTTTAAGCTTACCGAACAACTCTTAACCATTACTTCCCCTACTCAACGACTGGCACTTAAATAGAAGATTGTATTTGCACAAAAACAAGTCTTCTCTTCGAAAAGCTGTTTTCAAACTAACAAAGCTGTTTTAAACTCATAGTTAAAAAAAGTATTTTTCCTCAGAGGATTAGCAGAAGCCCGAATAGAGCCTGTTACAGACTAAATAAAACTGTAAAGTATAAAAGAGACGGAAAGTTTGAATTTTTTAAAGAAAATTTATAAATTTAGAGTTTTTTTTTTATGACTTTCCCTTCAACCTATAAGTTTTCTCATAGCTAACTCAACACTTGTCATATCCTCTTATCAAAGACATTGATTTTAAAAAAAAACGACCAAAAGAGTTTTGTATATTGTATAAGAGAGAGCACCTACTTTTTTTCTTCAAAATAATAATAATAATAGTAATAAATAAATGGTCTGGAATTTGAATAAAGTTACATAAAATCCAAGATGGTGGATTTAACAAGCATAATTATACTACTAATTAAGCCAACGGATGATATTTGCTGTTGGTAAGCTGAAGAAATTCAATGTTTCAATCGTAACCGTATTAAAAGGAGGATTATTAAAATCTGTTTGCTTTGATAATACTATCTAGTCCGAAGATAGCCTTTTCAAGTTGCAAGGACATATTCCATTATCTGTAATCTACAAAAGCCATGTATTAAATTCTGAATTGATAAAATCACATCTGAATAAATTTAGCTATAATGTTTTGAAATGTAGTTTACTAGGCTTTACTATACAAAGCAATGGTTTTTGATTTTCTTTCAGCTTTACTAATCATACTGCTGAAACAACAGTATCAAGTGAATGGAGAAGTTAATGGTGGATAACATTTAGCTATCAAAGATTTATATTATAAATATTCAAGCAATCATTTACATAATTAATATTAAAATGATCATTTTTTTCATAAGGAAAAATAAAGATACATGTATGTATATGTTGCCTTTTAAGCTTGAAAGCCGTTAACCAAGCAGATAACCAAACTATTCTGCAGATAAACTGATCTCCATTAAAGAGTGGAATGAAGAGCTTTCCGCATTTTGTAACCTTCATATTAACGGTTTATCGTTCAAAAGTCTCCCTCATTTTCTTTCTGTTAGGAATTTTGATTGAACGTTGATTCATCCCTGAATAGTTTATCCTAACATTTAGGAAAAGAGTGACAGAGACAGTAAATGTATTCGATAATACTTCTTGAATTAATTTATAATGAATTTAAGACACTTACGCATTATCGCAATAAACGCCAATTCTATTAATAACTCGCCAAGTTGGCGACTCCGATTTCCAATGTGTCTCACGCGCTGAATTGGCAACCAGGTGCTTTTTTTAATATAATATCATCAATAGGATGCAATACAAAAGTACCGAATTTAATTACTACGATTAGTATCTTCTGGAAACAAGTTAAATGTTAAAAGTT
>BMAV01027527.1:163765-182274 GCA_019973955.1 Trichonephila inaurata madagascariensis | reverse complement strand
ATCTGAGCAGAGTCATCGGCGCAAAATGTGCCCTAAAAAATAAACAAGAAAAAAATATAAAAAGATTTAAAAAAAACAAACAACAGAATTATTATTTTTTTATTTTTTTTATTTTATTTATTTTTTTTCTGGTTTATTTTTTAACACACAAAGCTAGCTTGAAAAAGTAATTTTTTGTGTATCAATATAAGTAATATCGTTACAGCTTTAATAAAGAATATATGAAACATAAATATATTTCGAAAAAAATATCTATGCAACAGCAAAGTATAATTATCGATCCATTATGTATAGATATTTAAAAAAAAAAAAATACTTTAATAAGTAAGGTTTCATCTCTATACACACTCAGGGAATTTAAAACTAAAGAGTACCATACATAAAAATTAATTATTATTTAAAGTGTGACTCGCGAAAGCAATAAATATAATCTTCAATTAATAATATTCTTGTGGCATCAGTGCAAATTAATCTTCCAGAGTGTCGGTTTCAAAATTCGTTGTTACTAAAACATATTATTTGCATTTTTCCTGTTTTACTTCATTCTTTCATTTTTGCTTTCACGAATAACAGTGGTAAAATTCTAATTAAAATGCTGTCAACTTTATTATTCTTACTTTAAAAAAAGTATACACTGTGAAATGAAAAAAAAAAAATGTATATATATTCTGCTCCACCATCCTTAGATGTGTTTTTCTATTCACAAAATTAAATATTTTTTCTCCGCCGCACTAAACAAGCATAACTTAGAAGAGTTTTTCATAAAGAAAAAAAAAATACAGGCAAATGAAAAATTATTACTTGCGACAAAAGTGAAAGAAAAACATAAAAAAATTAAATTTGTAAATATTTGTATTTTTCTCTTTCTTTCTTTCTGCTTCTTCATTTTTAATCGCTAATTGTTTTACAGAAAAATAATTAATGTTTACTATTCAAATGTTAAAACAAAAAACATGGGATTTAAAGAAGAATTAGTCAACGCTTTTATTTTTAATTATTATTCTTTTATAATGGAAAACAATTTTTTCGAAAGATAAAAGAACAATTAATTGTCAAAAGTGTTAATTTAACTGTTATATATGAAACTTTTTCTAGTCTAAGTTTTTCTGAACTTTTTTTAGCTGGTTCTCGTGAGTAAACCAGAAAGATATATTTTTTCATTTAAATGAGCAAAAAATTTGAAAAATGCAAGGGAGTATCTGAATTCGGGAATATAACGAGACAATATTTCTGTATGCCATTAGTACAGAAAAAATACAAATTCATTTATTATAAGGACAAAAAAAAATTCTTCTTTTTATAATTATAAATGGAGAGATCATTTTAGTTGATATTGAGTAAAAATATGTGTGATATAAAAACTGAAGAATACTGCTATAATTTATTATAAATATTTGTATGAAAATAGAATGTAAGGTTAAATTAAATTAACTAATAAATTTAAGGTTTAAATGAAAAGAATAACGATTTATTTTTTCAGATTAATTTCTCGTTAATGAACTATTGGTATAGCGAGAAAGTAATTTCGGTTTTTTAGTGTAAAATTTTTCTAAACAAAAAAATAAGCTTTAACTAGTCTAATATTTTCTATTCTGTTTGATTATATGTTGGCATTTTTCTGGAAACCTAGCCATTCCACGCACATAGTTTTTGGTCCATATTAACAAAACACTCAACCAAGTGCGATTTGAGGTCAACGTTGTTACTGAAATTTTTGCCATTTAAAAAGTTCTGAAAACTTCGATATAAATGATAATTCGATGGTGCAAGTTCGGGACTGAAAAAATGGACCGTATACAATAATATTAATCAAAAAATATCATGGTCCAAACATGATGCTACCTTCTTTAGTAAGACGGTTGAATATAATTGGAATTTTCTTGGGAGGAGTGATGTCGTATCCTCCACATAGCCCCGAACATGCACCATCTAATTATCAATTATTTTGAATTTTAAATAAATTAAGTGGTAAAAAATGAATAATAACGACCCCAAATCACATTTGGTCGAGTGTTTTTGTTGATAAGGACCAGAAGTTCAACGAAATCGGATTCGTGAGGTTATCAGAAAAATGGCAACAGGTAAGTGAACAGAATGGAAGATATTTGAAAGATTTAAGCTAACTTTTTTTTGCAGAAAAATTTCATATTAAAAGTCCGAAATCACTTTCTTACCAACATAATACCTGAAATATATGATCACACGATACCTAACACAGCTTGACCACTGATTTACCAAGTGGAAAATAGCCATCAACACCTCAAAACAGAAGCCATATTTTTCGCAAGATACATAAAAAGCACTAGACATCTACATCAGAGAGTATAGAATTCCATGATCTGAGATAAGACTCTCACTTTCAAACAACATGTAACTTTTATGAGAGAAAAATTTTAAAAACCTCGCACACAAACTCTACCTTTTAATTTCCAGAAAATTAAAATTAAGTAATAGAAACAAAATGTTTGTCTATTCATTGATTCTAAAACCGCGATCCTGACCTACACTTCCCCAGTTTGGGGACAAGCAACAAAGATCCATATTAATTATTTAGAAAATTCTCAAAGTTTAATTCAGGCAATTCTCGCTGGTTTATGAGGAATGTAGACCTCAGAACCGCAAGTCAAGTACCCGCTATTAAACAAACGATCAGGAGAAATGCTAGGAACTTCTTTTAATAAAATTGGCAACTCTGACAGTAAATCGATCATTAGCATCGAAAATATACTCCTGATCTTAATTTTTACAGACTCAGATCAATCCTTACTGACCCTGATTTTGTTTAAGTAGTTCCTAAGTATGCTTTCTTGTATCTATATTATATTTCTTTCAATTTTATTCTTAAATTATCTTCATTTACTACCCAATAATGGGTCGAGCTTCTCACCTAAACTTAAATGCAAAAATAACGGATCCTGATCAGTCATTCACAGAAGCTCCACTCGATATCAAATCATTTTAACTTTTTATGTCTAAATATTTTCTCTGTTTAACTCGGACTCCTTTGCTGCAACCGGATTGGCTAAACATCGCTCCGCCCACTCCCATTACGAAAAAAAAAGAGGGAGAGGAAGAAGACCACCCCTTCCCCAAGTCAAGATTTCTTCATTTTTTATTTTTATTTTATTTATATTTGTAGTTTGTTGCATTTGTTTTATTTATATTTGTTATTGTTTGTTTATTTTATTTATATTTGTGTTATATATCTGATGCTTATTCATATCAAAGTAATTTTTATTTTTTAAATTTTCATTAGTAATATTTTAAATACTATTTATTAAAAATGGCAATTTGAAAGCGTTTTAATGTCATCCAAAATGTCCTGAAAGGAGATGAAGGATCGGAAGGACTAAGTGCTCCTACCCCACCAAACGACAATACCTGACATTGTTTCTCGGATTTCTGAAAGGTCCAGGGGCATAGAACCACTGATACAGAACAGCATTTTATCTTTAGTTTCCCTTCTTCAATCTATCACCTCTATAAATAATTCAACGCGATTGAATCTTTTCCCACAAAAATGCAAAAATATTTATATCTCCTTTGCGTATGAAGCCCAGAATCTCATTTACACTTCTTCACAATGACCCTAGCAATTATTCTCATACCCTTTAAAGCATATCCCAGAATCTACCTTGAACTAAAAAGCAAATATCACAATTCTTTTTCCAGCATAGAAAAAAAAAGCATCACTTCCTATAGCACCTGTTAGATTTCTTCCATTATTTATAATTTGTGCGTCACATAAAGCAAGATTCGTGTGCGCGACGCGACAAAAGCTCTGGCCAGAAGGTAGAAATGATCTCCATATATATCACGTTTCGCATCCTCCTACCGTGCAATAGCACTCCCTGGACAATTTCCATAAAAGCCGAGTAATTTGTCACGTTTCCATAGCGACCGCAGTTACCGGGCTTTTTCTTTCAAAACGAAGGATTATCGTGAAGAATGCTTCTCTTTCTTCTCCTGTCGTATTTGTGTCTCCAAACGGATGAGAGAAATTCAATCTGTCGACCCCTTTTGTATGCAAGACATGCCCAGACATAATATTTCTAGGAAGAGAGTTACTTTTTTGTAACGTTCGATAACAGAATAGTTATACGAACAAAATAGTTAAAAATACTACAATGAAATACGGTTAACGTTAAAATGCTTAATACGAAGTATAGGTTAACGAGAAATAATACAACGGTCCCGACAAACTACTATGTGTAATTTCATGTATTTATTTTCCCTTAACACGAAACGAAAATCGCTTAGCAAGAAAAGATTTCCCTTCTGAGAATGAGCAAAATACGGAAAGCACGAGCTGCGCAGGCGAGATTTAAGAGGGATGTGAAGTGAGAGAGGTGGTTTCACATGTTTCGAAGAAACAAGGCTTACTTGGCTTTAAATAACCTCAGAATAGCCTGTAATACGAGTCAATTTTGTTTATATAAACTACTTTCCCCCTACACCCGTACAAACGCCCCACAAAAACAACTCATCAGTTGGCTTTGGTTGATTGATTGATTGATTGAATATTAACGTCACACTGTTCAGCTACACGAGGGCGACGGACCACGTAATTTTGAACCATGGTCAAGTGACGTGGACGACACCTGAGCTGGCACCCCCTCTTCTAACTACCACACCACACCAACGGGAGGACGTTTCACCTCTCGACAGATTTAACGTGCATCGCTTCCCTACACGGCGTGGTTTTTAGTGGTACTGGGCTCGAACTCGTGACAAGGCAAGCCACGATCCGATACCTATACCACTTGGCTACCGCGACCACTCAGTTGGCTTTGGAATTCGGTGATGAGTACATCGCAGTATGAATAAAAATCAGTGAGCTTTATTTTCTATTTTAGAAGAATTTTTGTATGAGCACAATAGCAAATTGCTTCCCTCCCCCTTCCTGAGCTAACTCTTATTTCGCTTAAAATAAAGAGGGTGCTTCTTAAGCGCTTATTGTAACACAGAAAACGAAAACGGAAATCTGTAAAGATTTTGGTATATTGCTAAATTTTTTATCAAATTTCGTTGTGTTCTTAAGAACATTTTTGTTTTTCATAGATTTTTATTAAATGCATGCCTATACACATATCTATGTAAATAAAAGGTGCTCTTAATAAACTAAAGTTTTCCAATATATATATTTTTTGCAGTATCTTTTAACACGAAAAACAGTTTCGTGTTAAGTGTTTTTCCCAGTGTGTGTAAGCATTCTACATCAATAACACAGGGTAAACCCAAAGTCTTGCCCTTATTACGAAAATTCATTACAAAATAACCATTTAATATAATAATGTAACTTTTGTACCATTGTATAGGTCAGTTTTAGTAGTTTTATTGTGCAGTATAAGACGCGAAGGCTCCTTCAAGTGTAAGTCGGGGAAACATTTGTATGAAAGACGACATCGTTTTTTGCCGAAATGGCGTCGATATAAGAAAAAGCCTAAAGTGTGTTTTGGTTTCACGAAACGAAATCGCTCATTCATGTTCAGTGTCGGTTTCGACGTCGTTATGAAAGCAAATCTCGAGGTGCGATATCAATAAAGCAGTGCTTCTCAAAGTTTCAATACTCGCCACGCAAAATTCAATCATAATTTCATCACGTACCCCCTCATACAATAACAATGTATATAGTTCAATAATACTATACTTTGATGCTAAAACGGCGATACGGCCTTAAGCTCTTAAGTACCACCGGTGGTATATAAAGTTTCACTCAGCCAAATCGTTAATTTCCCCTGACGTATATATACGTCTTTCAGAAGTATGATTTTTTCTAAGTACTGAAATCCATAAAATTATTCCGAAGGCTTTGGAATACAGTAAAATGATCTTGAGTGTTTGCGAAGGGTTTACTTATTTCAGAAGATTTGCTTATTTATTCAATGTCTCCCCTCCCCGCCCCCAATACACCACATACGTTTGCATACGTGAAAAACGGACATTGGGGAGCGAATCACGTAACTTTTCATCGGCAGTCAAGGGATTAATTATAAACCGTACAAATGATCAAGATAAGTGTTAATGTTTGCATATAATCTCATATATATGAAAAGTCCGTGGGGTCACTGGTAATTATTAAACTTGTTCATAACTAAGTATTGTTAAACTAATTATAAAATACATTGCGCAGTACTGATGCATTTATAAGTGTATTATATCAGTATAAATGTGTATATTACTTTTTATTACACCAGAATGTATTTGTTTGTTAACTTACAGTAAACTAATAATTTCTTAAATAATCTTTTGTTTTCGACTTTTCAATAGGCTAGCGCCCTCCTAATAGGGTTATCAAGCCCCACAGTTTGAGAAGCACTGGTTTAAAGAGATAGGCTACGCTAAGGATCTTACTAGAACAGGCACGCTGAGTGTGAGGGAAATAACTATTTAACTTAACACTTAGTGGGAACTGGAATACCGCTTACACATTCTCTAAACTATCAAGGCGGCACACGTTGAAATTTACTGGGGGGAATGATCTTATAAAGATTCATAATACTTATAATACATCAAAAAACATATGTCAATTATAATAGTTTGATCACAATAAATATTTACAATGAGGGGAAGACTTTGGGTTCACCCTGTATTTTCCCTCAATGAATGAATATTAATTCAATGCCTTGCTTATAATCGCTAACTTGCAATTAGATAAGTAATTTTACTTTATTTAGGAAAAAACAAAACAAAAGCTGGAGTCACTATGTAACCATTAGAGTATAAATGCATAACATTGACATATAATCTGTGACGGCTCTATCCGTGTCCTTCCGATTAACAAGTCCTCTTGGGAAATCTTTAGTCTTTTAAAACTATTTTATTTGCAACGAACTCTCTGAAGAAGAGAACGTGATTATTTAAATTAGGTCTACTGTATATAGTCTATGCCAGGGATGGCAAATCATTGGCACGCGTGCCATGAATGGCACAATTTTTTTTGGCATGCCACTAATCAAAATTGTTCGCATTTTATTTCAAAATAACAAAGTTCACTATGAAGTATTATAAACAAACGCGAGTGATCGGTAGCTGTGTGGTGGGGAGCACACTATTTTATTATTGTTTTGCCTTAGCTACGTCTTGTACTACAATTGCTTAAGATGTCAAGTTTATCTACGAATAGCATAGTCAATTTCATTGACCCAACTATATTTTAAAGTTTATTTGTGTTATTTAATATGGCTAGTTCATCGAAAGAATAAAAATTGCGAGATAATAAGTGTAACACAGAATTTCAAATTTGGTGAATTTAAAAATATGGCATTATATTAGTAAAAGCGACAAAGCGGGTGTGTTTTATGTTCTGGAATAGTAGTATGCAGAACATCTCGTCTGTAAAACGGCATTTTGAAGCGAATCGCATATCTTTTTGTCGAAAACGTGAACCACAGCAAAAATAATTCATTGCTTAAACACCGATTGGCAGATGATTCCAATTGAGCCTGCAAAGTAATATCTTACAATCCTAATATAAGTTATTTGCCATCCAATCTGCAAGAACACTAATGTTACTCTTTAATTTGAATTACACGTATAACTAAAACATTTACAACTGTACAGCGCAAAAGGTATTTTTTAGAAGTAAATAAAGAGTTTTGTGTTCTTAATATTTAGTTTTATTATATTTTCCTAATAATCACACAAGTCAAAATTATTTGACGGCACGTCTATAGCTCAGTAAACACTTCTTTAGAAAAAATGGCACGTTGATGCGTAAAGGTTCACCACCCCTGGTCTAGGCTTTCTAGCTAGAGAGAGAGAAAGTGAGAGAGATAGGGTATAACGGTTAAGATATTAATCAAATTGATAGTGTAACGCAGATATTTGATAATTGTAATTTTAAAGTAACGATTGGTCACTAGAGATTAGACAGCCAGGAAAGTAGTATATTCGAACCAGAAATAAGTGCACTAATATTTAAAGTCTACTCATACTTCGCCTTATTTACCTACGCATTACTTCAATTGGGTGAATCTCTTAATTTAGACTGCTCGAACTTGTGTTGTTGATTGTGTGACAAGTAAATTAAATAATTTTGGACAGGGCTAGTCTTCTTTCCCTTCCTCCCACATCTATTTGCACCGTTCAAATCAACCGTTGGAAAATTATTGAGATATGATTCACTTTAAGCCTTTTATAAGGCCTTTTTTTAGTAATTTTATGTTAAAATATTTCTGAGATTTAGATTGATTCATAAAAAGAAAGCCATTTAGATTATTACCTAAAATTAATTTAATTTTTAAAACCTTATTTTTTTTTGTGGGACTTATGTTTTTCACTTATTTAAATCTAGGGCATTTTATGTTTTGCGTATTTCTTTTTATATCGAACTACATGATATTTGTAAGTACTAAAATCTACAAAAAAGGAATTTTAAATTAGACATATTTTCTTTTCAAATGTATAAGAATTTATGCGTATTATTTTCCACAAAATTTCATAAAACAAGGATCAACACAGAGGGACATTGCAAGCTGCACAAACGTATCTTGTTCACATATATATAAGTTTTTTATTTAAATAAATTTTCTAAATTTCTATATTTTGAAATATTTTTTTATTTATAATTGCCTGCAAATTGGTGTTTTACCATTGCAGACCTGGTACATTTCCCGGAAGCTGGTATCTTTTTTTAGTGTGGCACCATATAGATGGACACCAATCACCGCATGTAATTTTGACACCCAATTTCCTCCCCAGAGAGAGGCACCTAAGCTCTGACGATGCGAACCTGTACTAGGATTTATTTTGCCGAGAGCATCCAAGCCAAACAGACACTCTAGGAATCTTTTACATGCCGTTGCGACAAATTGCAACGGGTTCTAATCGCGATTTCTACTAATCCTCTAGGGGAAAATTCCTTTTAAACGTTAAATGATTATAAAACCTCTTTCTGTAAAGGAAGTTGCTATTTAAAGTCAAGTGAAGAGGGAAGTTGGACAGAGATTTGCGATTGTTGCCATGCTGAAGCTAAAGCGTTCTACCGGAGTTGAAGTAAAAGAATCAGACGAGTCAGCTTATGACGATTAGTATTGCTGTGAATTCAAAAGTATCGATAAGTATTGAACCAATTATTATACACATTTAAATTAGTCATTAACGTGGAGGCTCTCATAGGCTAGGTCGAATTTAGATAGGGATCTGATAGTCGTAATAAAAGTATTAGTTTTATAAATATATCTCTTGCTTTGGTGCAATCTAACACTTCCGCGGACGAGAATTCACGACAAAATGAAATGTAGGCTTCAAAATTCTCAGTGTTTACTAATAATAACGTGAATATTGAATCGCATGAAAAGTATTGACGGCGAAGCTCATAATCCAGAGCTCTGGACATGTGATAAGAACAATACCGGACCAAGTACCGTAATTTTCTGACTTTCACATTATTCCACATAATGATATATAGGTTAGTTAACTGTAACGATGTTCTGTGCAACAAATCTTCCTATAAATCAGCGCTCCCCGACCTTTTTATCCCTGCAGACCGGTGAACGTTTGATAATTTTGCAGCGGCTCGCAGAGGGGAGGAGTGATCATTTATATTTTAGATTGGCTCGATTTAATAATTTTATATATTTTTAAGAGGTCTCATGGGTGTTACATTTCTCTAGAAGGCTGAAAATATAAACAATTTTCAAACAGGTATAATTCTTTTAAATTTAAATTAAATAATTCGAATCTTTTACACATTATTTATAAAGGAATGGGGCTTCAGAAAAGTATAAAGTGTTTAAAATATAATCATAATTTCAAAAATTATAAGCATATGAAAATTCTGAAGTGCATTTCCTATAAAATAGTGCGTTACGCAAAAATTACTTAACATAGTAGCCTCCGAAGCATAAAACTTTATAGAATTATAAAATGTATCATACTCTTTAAACCCTACATCATTTAAGAGTAATATATCTTTTTTGTGTATGAAAATATTTAAAAAATATTGAAATTTTTTTAAAAAAAAATTTAAAAATGTAATTTTTTTATTTTTTAAAAATATAATGTATTCTACTAATATAATATTAATACAGTGTAATAAGTATACATTTAACTTTATAAATCAACTTATAGCAAGTAATTAAAGCTACTGTTTTAGAAAATAACATGCGCGACCTAAAACTTAATAAATATTTCTTTTCGAAAAATTTCTTATTTTTATATGTGCTTATAATTTTTAAAATTAGGATTTAATTTTAAACATTTTATACTTTTCTGAAGTCCCATTCCTTTATAAAGAAAGTGTAAGAGATTCGAATTATTTAATTTAAATTTAAAAGAAATCTGTTTGAAAATAGTTTATATTTTAAGCCCTCTAGAAAAATTCAACACCCCTGAGACCTCTTAAATGGATTTAAATATGCCTTTAGAATAAAATACAGTTGCCTCAAAAAATGAATTTAAAGTGATTTAACATGGAAAATAAGGTCATTTTTATGAAAACTCGCAAAAGTCTGAGAGAAACATCTCAGTAAATAAAATGGACATAATTTAATGTTCCTAGGGCGGCCCGGTATCGTTCGTTTCATAGACTGGTCCTCCGACCAGGGATTAAATAGTTGACCGGAAAATTTGACTTGAATATCATTGATCACGGACTTCGTGACCTTAGCTACTGCGGAGTTATGACCATCAAAGTCATAACGCAGTGGACGGAGGAAGTTCGGAGATACGTAGATGTCCTCTTTGATCTAGGCTCAACACTGTAACATCCTTTGATAAAGGGCTTTATTTATTTGATTCAGCGTCGATTTCGATAAACTAAACTAATTTTCCAGTTTTACAAAAATGCTTTCAATATCTTTTTCAAATTGTAATTACTTTTGATTATACAGACAGTCTCGAGCTTAAGAGATTGAACGATAAGTATTATAAATAAACCTACAAATCGATCCCAATTTTTTTGAATACGTGGAAGAGTTTTTATTGTATTATTCAGCTGTACACTATAAAAAGGATATAAATGTGTTTTATTGTGGCCAAAGTATATAGTATAAAATATAAAATAATGTAATCAAAACCAACTTAGTATAAAATGAGGTAAATATGCGCATAAAAATCTGTGAGATTTGATATTTATAGGAAACAATATTGGTGATCTGTACACGTAGTAATTTTGACACTAAATTTTTATAAAAATGACGCATTTTACAAATTTGATATAAAATACTTTGAATAGTTTTAAAAACTAAATATGCAATTCATCAGAATATTAAGGTTTTTTGATTTATTGATTATCCCAAAATAAATTAATATTTATTTGTACAAGTAATAGCTCTCAGTAATAGAAATAAAATTACCTTTAATGACATCTTTAGGCAATAAAATAAAAAGAAATGACTACTAAATAAAATGAATAAAATTTTACGTTACTTTCAGAAAATTTAATCCATTTACAAACAATCAAAATTATAGAATACGCACTCAAATTCATTTACTTTTATTTTTTTTCCAAGATCATTTTTAAAGTATTTCAATTTTAAACATCCCATAAGGAAAAGTTTTCAAAATATTTTAAGAAAACTCAGATGTAAATATATTGTTCATACTTGTTTTTATTTATTTTTGAATAATAATAATAAAAGTTGATACAAAAAATTTTACCTAGCTAAATTTCTTATGAACAAGAGATATAATAAAATTGAAAAGTTGCTTGATGCAGTTTTCGCGCATTTACATGGCACTATATTTTGAAAACATGGAAGGAAATGATAAATGTCACAATTCACGATTTTTAAATGCTTAAGGTATCCAACTACCTTAAAAACATAATTTTTTCAAAAAATTTACAAATTTTTTTATGATTTTATTTTATAGGCCATATATATTCTGTAGAACAAAGTGTTTTTATAAAAACAGATGCCATAACTTTACATAAGATGTCAAAATTTCAAATGCGTTTTACTCGAAATGTGTTTTCTGCGACAATTCAAACGAGGACAACGATTGCTCAAAAAGTTTTAAAAATAATTTGCTGAAATTTTGTGTGTATGCTCTGCATAACAGTACAAGTGTTTTAACCTTCAGATGTATCAATCACTGTTTTACAGTTCTTTATGTGAACATAACCACTATTTTTTAAGCAATTTCATATAATAAATAAGATAAAGTGCTCTAGTTTTTGTAAAAATTAAAATATCTCTTATCTTGAAGGTTATTTCAAAAAGGAATAGCAAAGTAATACATCAAATTTGAAAAACTGAGAATTTGTTCCTTTACTATTTGTACAGAGCGGGCCCCGTTTATGTAATTTTTTTGTCAATTTTTACCCATTTTTTCCCATTTTAGTAGTAATAAGTTATTTTTCTCTTCTTAATTTTTAGCCTTTTTTTGCTTTAAAAGTACTAAATAAATCTATAAACCACAAAAATATCTCCATATCTCTATTTTTTTTTTAAAAAAAAAAAGTTGTCGCTGGTAGTCGGATACCTGAATGAACGTCGCACAGATTATATAAAAATGTCCCCATCGCTTAATTTTTACCAATAAGAATCCACGAAAACAATATGACACAGTTCAAATAAGGGAATATATGTACCGACGAGATGAAAAGGCAAATATATTTTTAAAATATGCTTTTTTTTAAGGTTAACAATTTTTTTAGCAATGTTTTTTTAAAAAAATTAAGTTGGCTGACTACATTCGGAATAGTGATTTCGATAAAACTTATATATAAATAAATTTTTTTTGATATTTAGAATCATTTGAATTAAAATATAAAATTGCTTAAGAATAAATATTAAAATGTTTTAAGAATATTATTATTAAAAAGAGATTTTGAAGGAACTTTTTTGAAAAGAAGAAACAATGACATATATTCAAAACATTCTCCTTTTCTGAAAAATATTTCTATAATGATAACTTTCCTACATATAGCTAGAATTTCTATACCGGGGTTGAACTAGGGATTTTTAAATTTATAATTTAGAAGTGAGTTTAATCATATTTTATCATAGTATAGTAGAGAAATTTTAACAATAAACACATCCCTTCAAATGACCGTAACTCTGCAAATAATATGTATATTTCAAAAATCCTATTTAATTTCAGAATAGAAATTCTAGCTTTGTATAGGAAAAAATTTTAATATTGAAGTTTTGAAAACATATTTTTGCTTCATTTTTTACCAAAAAAATTTTTAGTTTGATAATTTTTTTCTTGTAATAAAGCCATATGCACGACAGCATGAACTTAACGTGGAGTACATTTTCGGACAGAAAAATGTCTCAATTTTTATAAAAATTTGTGACATTATAATAGATACATTTTTTTTTTTTATATAGTGTTATAGTGTAGTCAAAATATTTCATAAATAATTAGTTTTTCCATTAAACACGTATTGGCATAGCTCATTTAGCATTACGGTATATGAGAAAAGATGCGAAGCACATTTTATAAAGGAAAAATGTGTCAACTAGGATAAAAATGAGTAATATGGTAAAATAAGGGATTTTCTATAGGAATATAATACTAATGTTCGAGTACTTTTATATTTGAAAAAAATATTCTGAACTCCTTTTCTTTAACATTAGAAGAAGTCAGCCTTAAGACACTTTTATATTTTTTTCTTATTTAACTCACACTAAATATCAAAACATTATTCTCTCATGCGCTTTTTCGATATCACGTTTCCGAACGTAGTAACTTCAAGTTAAACGAATCAAAACAATTACAGTGCTAAAAGTATTAACTGAAAATCAATATTAATGCTGAAATAAATCACATAAAAAATCATGTTTGACAGAGAATGAAATGTTCCATTCTTCAAATTTTTAAGTTCGAAAATTTCATTAAACATATTTATAACACGAAAACTTATTACAAAATACTAGTTTTTTAGTTATAGAATTCTGGAACTAGAAGAAAAATGATACATTGAAGAATATAATAAAAGACTTACTTTACTTTCACCTTTAGAACATCAGCTAAAGTGGGATTGTATTTAGGCAATCTAAAATATGGCGGCCATTCCATGTACTGTCTAAAATTTGGCGATAGAGTAGAATATTTGAACAAATCAGGAAACTCATCTCTTGGTTCCTTCGTAGTAGAAACCGTCGTGGTTTTCTTAGTAACATTTGTTTTGTTCGCGTTCTTTGGAGGCAATGGAATCACATTCATTGGATTGTTTTGTGCTTCAGCGGATATTTTAGAAGTCTCCTCGCGATTTAAAAATCGTCTGTGGAAAATAAAATGCTGGCGACCGTGCACTGAATCCTCACCCTCAGTCAAATCACTGCTTTTCAGCACATTTTCGATCACACATATGATAAAGAACACCGACAACACAACAGTAGCGATTACGATTAATCTGTGGCTTAATTTCATTATCGATATGATATGCGTTTCAGATTCAATATCCTTGGTTATAAATTAACACACAGGTTTCTTTCATCATAATAAGGATGGCAACGTGAAGTATTTTTCAAGCAAGCTATGGCAATAGTTTTCCAACATTTCGAAAAAGTTATTGTTATTTTTTTAATAAAAATTTGTGATAAAAATACAAATGAAGAGAATGAATTATTTTCGGAATGTATACAAAAATGTTCTTAGTTGACTCAAAGAACACATGAAAAATTTGGAATCTAATTAATTGTGTGTGGCCGGGTTGGTAAACACGACGACGTCCTTATCAGCTCGGCGATCGTTTGCGAAAAGAGTTTCTCGTCTTGGTCTTCACTCCTATATAGAAGCAACACGTGGAGCTCTAGAACGAAAACGAAGTTCTGCCCGCTGTTCTGCGCAAGTTGGTTGTCATGGCAACGAGAAAAAATTATTACTTCAAAAAATAGTACGCTTGGGTAAGTGTGGATGCAATTTTCGTCACTTAAATGAGTGCTTTGGCGAAAATCTTCTTTGTCTCGCTTTTCAAAACATAAAAAAGGGAAGAACTAAATGAAACTGATATTTATGGAATGGTAAAAAGTAGGTCTTTACTTTAGTCGCTGTTTTGATAAAAGATAAGGAAATCTTTTTCCTACCTTTATTTACAAAACATGCACTCTTATAAAGAAAAATGCAAAATTTGATATTAAATCACATTGATTATTATCGTCTTCGAAAAAAATTCGAAATGAGCTAATCATCAATAAATAACAATAATTGTCATTTTTTTAAAAAAAATATTGAAATAAGCACTACGTATCTCCAATCTTATAAAAACATATACCCAAACCCATTCTATAAGAACTACCTCCAACTAAACATACAATAATAGTAACAATAAAAGATTCTTAAACCAGCAATGCTTCTTCAGCACCGAATGCTAGCCACTCGAAGTGGAAGTAGTAGTAGTTCTCGCATTTTTTTTAAAGTAATCTTTCAAAACTAGCTTTGAGCTGGATAAGAAAAACGATCGGTTTCTTCAAAATTGTCGAGTTTCATCTTCTTCCAGGAGATTTTCTTTTATAATCCTCTTAGAAATTCTGCTGAAATTTGAAGAATCTTCCCCAAAAGTTTCTTTGCAGAAGATAAAAAAAATGTAGCAATCTTCACTCAGCTGAATTCGACACAGTTTCTGAAAAAAAAAGAAAAAAGAAAAAATGAGTTAAAAATTGAAGGAAAATGTTTAATACTTTGGAAAAAGTATATTTCCATGACTTTCTATTTCTATTGATCTGGCGAATGGTGAAGAAGTATGTTACGAGGTCAAAAAGAAAGGAAAGTTATTAAAAATATTTAATTTCAGAAATCTTCTTTTTCGATTACCGTGAAGGATTTGTTACGAAGATCGCTAGAGATTCTATTTTAGATATTAATATAACTAGCTTAATAAGCTATCGGGTTTGTTCCATTTATTTCAAAGTCATGCAATTGGAATCAATGAAGAAGCTTTATTTCTTTTGTTTCACTTAAATTTCCTAAAAATGAGATATAACATTTCTTTCAAGAATCAAAAAATGATATATTATAAGCCAATAATTTAAGCTATCCGACTACGTTTGGAACTGTGATTCTGCAAAAGCGTGCAAACGAATATTTTTTTAATATTTAATGTCACTTAGATTAGAATGAACATATAAAATTGTTTTAAAAACATTATTTACACGCCATATTTTGGCAAAATTAAATACAGAATTGCCTATTTTGAAAACTTTTATAAAAAAATGATTCAATAATAATAATATTTTGCCTAAATATAGCTCAGACCTCTCTACAGAGCCTGAACTAGGATTTTTGAAATATATTACTTAGAAGTAGATTTATCCATATTTTAATACATCAGAATAAAAAAAAATTAGCAAAAAAAAAACACACACACACCGATTATTATTTTAATTGTTAGTAACTCAGATAATAATACGGATTTTTAAAACTCCTAGTTCAGGCTCTCTGGAGATGTCTCAGCTATATATAGACAAAATATTATAAATATAGAAGCATATTTTATGTAAGAAGAATGTTTAGAAAATAGGTAATTCTATGTTCATTTTTTTTGCCAAAATATTGCATTTAAATAATTTTTTTTCTAATAATATTCTTAAAATAATTTTATACGTGTATTTTGTAATCTAAGTGGCACTTAATATTTTTTAAAAAAATTCATTTGCACGCTTTTGCAAAATTACGGTTCCTAACATAATCGGATACCTTAATGTTATGAACAAGTAAACATTGGTAAAGAAATCTTTTAGGTGTGACTTATTTAATATAAGGGTGGCCAATTGTTTTAGCTAGAGGGCTTGGTTTTAAAAGTGAAGAATACCACACGTTTTTAAAACGATTGCATTCATTAGTTAGCTTTGTATCTCAGAAAAGTTATAAATTGTGCCATATAAATCAATAGAGTTAAATAAAGTAGTGGCAGTTTAGTTCAAACTATTTATTGTACTAACTTCTTATCATCTATAGCTGCGAACATATATTTAATTTTAAAATCAGCTCAATGAGACAAATGTACCCTATCATACTTTTCTAAAATTTCTTTTTTATCTTTTTAAATCAGGAATAAGATAACTTGTTGAAATTCCCATCACAGTCTGCAAGTTAAATCCAGCCAACTTGCATCTGTATTTATACTTATTGATTTTCATGCAAAGAAGAGCTTTGTGCTCACACATAAATATATGTTGGCCTTAATATAGATAACATTTTCTGTCTATTTGTTTTCTGGTTGTTTTTTGGAGGACTACAAATAAATTCTCTGCGGGCCACATGTGTGAACCCTGGTATTTATCCACCCCTGGCTCAATACATTTAGCAGTTAAAACAGTGCTTCTCAAATTTTCAATATTTGCGACCCAATTTTCAATGATAATTTTCATTGCGCCCCCCTCCCTACAATAACAATGTTTTGAATGCAATAATAAAGTACTTCGACGCAAAATCTTCAATAGACTTTAATTATAAACCATTTGAGTTATCAAGATAAGTATTAAATTTTGTGTACCTCAAGCCCATGGGGTCACTAGTAATTATTAAACTTGCTCTTAATTAGTACTAATGAATTAATAATCAAATACATTGTGCGATACTGATGCATTTTACAAGTACATTATATCAGTGTAAATATGTATTTTATTTTTTATTATGTCAGAATGTTTTTAATGTAAATTAATAATTTTTTTAAAAATCTTTTATTTTTTGACTTTTCAATGTGCTCGTGCCCCCTTGGTATAGTTATTACGCACTCTTAGGGGGCGTGCCTTACAGTTTGAGAAATTGTGATTTACGAGGTAAAACTATTAAATCAAATACAAATATTCGTATTTAGAATGATTGGTGTAAAGTAATTACATAAGTATATTTGTAAATAGAATTTTTCTTTAAACTTTTTTTTAAACATTTTTGCTTGATTTTTAACTTTTAAATAACACACTACACATCTACTTATGATGTACACATGAATAATACTATAAGATCTTATTAGCCAAAATTATATATAAAATATATTTTAATTTTTTAAGTAAATACGATACTTATTAAAAGCAGGATATACTCGATGGATCAAAAAAGTGGCCGCCCAGACAGCATGGTGGATATGACCCTCGGCTTGTAACCAAGTGGGCTCGGGTTCGAATCCCGAATAAGGCATGGATGTATCTTAGGGAAAAGAAGTGGAACTTTCGCCTGAAATGGATTCCTGTCTCGAATGGAAAGCAGCGCACCCCTTGTGTTCTATGCTGGGATCATGGAATGTAGTAAAAAGTTTGTATTGCATGTTTCTGTTCTTCCATCTCTCGTCTTTCATTTGTATCCCAGGATAAAACAAACAACAACAATCAAAAGAGTTAAATAAAGTATGTTTAGCAAATAAACATGATTGTATATATTATTGTTTTGCTATAACATCTGCTAATTTTCAAATACAGGGCAGTTTGCTTATGTTATGGAAACGTTTTAATATTTGTGTGTGTTTATGTTTTTCAAAAATAATTAATTGTTTAAAACAAAAGTTATAAAACCGGTCATTAAAAAATGTATTCATCTTTTTTTTAAAAAGGGATAAGTTTTTGAAATACTATTTATTTCAAATTGTCTAATTTAATGTAAAAGATTATACTTAT
>BMAV01027527.1:121257-147599 GCA_019973955.1 Trichonephila inaurata madagascariensis | reverse complement strand
CTGACTTGCTACCAGTTGTTCAGTGTAGAATAAATGTTAGACTGAAGTTAAAATAGAGTTGACGTGAGAACATTATCATGCTATGATTTTCTATGATTTTAAAAAGGGATTAAATCAAGACGTGAATGCATCCAACGTCTGCAATTAGCATTTGTTGATGAATCTCCATGTTGTGCTACTTTTTTCAAATGGTTTAAAGAATTTTGCAAAAAACGCAATTCTCTTCAGAATGAAGAACACATAAGAAGGTTACAGTCAGCAGTAATCCCGAATAATTCTAATGGATGATAATCGCTGTACTTTCTAAATGATACAGAAGGAACTTAACATTGAATTTGCAACCATACACAAAGTTATTCATGAAGAATTACCTATGAATAAATAGTTTGCCATTGGGTTAACCATAATCTAACTGAGCACCGAAAAGAGGGGCGTGCCAGAATCAGTAAAGAAACCCTTAAATTGCTAAATGATGGTGGCCACCCCATTTCTAAAATTGTAACGGGTAATGAAATATACATACCGTTTTTTGACGTTCTAACACTTCAAGGATGCAAAGTATGGGTCTTTAAAGAAGATCCCACGCCGACAATGGTGAAATGACAACGGGCAATGAAAAAAGTAATGCATGCCGTTTTCTTCAGAAGTACGGGATAGGTCAAAGCCATCAAGTTGAAAGAACAGCAGCAAACTGTCTTCCAGTTGCTGTTCCAGAAGTGAATGTTAGGGGCCTAATACTTCAACATGACAATACATCCACCCATACCGCCGGATTAACATTTGAGTTTCTTAAACAAAAACAAATTAAAATGATAGAACATCCACCGTATTCTCCGGGTCTAGCTATATGTGACTTTTGGTTATTTTTTAATCTAAAAAGGAACTTACGTGGACGTCGTTTCCATTTAGAAGAGATTGATGTGGTTATAAGTGCAGTTTTAACATCAATTTCAAGAAATGAATTATTTGAGGCATTTAATCTGTGGAAATTTCGTCTACAAAAGTACATTGACGCTGGAGGAGACGACTTTGAACACTCCTATAATTTTATAACTTTAAAAACTTAGGCGTGTTTCAAAAATTTCAGAGTGTGTGATCCTCGTATAATTTATATCATCCTCAAGAATAAAATTGCGTAAGTTTCTAAAGCAGTATCATTTTGGAAAATTGCTATTCTTATTTTTTTTGCTTACTTCATGACGCATTATTGACGTGTCAATTATCACGTGATAGAGGTACAGGAAAACTCGACATACGTGTAGATCGATTTCAGGAGGCAGCGCTTAAATTGATGAGCACTTTTATGATGTAGTAAAGGTCAGACAAGTAGTTTCGAAAATAAGGTTTGAGACATTGTGTAATTTCTTTTTGCTTTTTACAATAAAAGAATCGATAAAATATCAATAAAAGTGAGATATTAAGAGAAAAGCACGAAGAGTTCTTTCGCATCATTGATTTTATGATCCAATGTTTGAGTAAGAATTGGGATATAAATTTTAGAGATGTGTATGTACACATTTAAGTTGTAAATTGTATTATACGTGAATTTTCAGGATCTACTTCCTGATTCAGACAGGTGTTTTTGTACAGTAAAAAATTAGACTAATATAATCAATATTCTTCTAGAATTTTTAAAATAATTTCTAAGTTATTAGATATACACTTTGTAGGACTTTAAAAATACATGAATTATTTAAAAAAAATTAAATGTTGAAAAAAAATCAGATTCCTGAATAATGCTCTAAAAACTTTAAGCTCTATATGACAAAAATAATCCTTATTTTAATATTCAACAGCATATTGAAAATTCGAAAATTCTATCACTTGCATTTCAATGGGTTAAATTCAAGTGACGTCATGTGACGTTCATAAATGGTCACGCATTAATGGAGTGTGATCGGCACACAGAGAGGCTACAAATCGTTTTTGAGATCTCTTATAACTGTAAAAGAGATATCTGAAGAGAATGACATTAATACAGATTCAACACATATAATTTTGCGTTAAGATTTAAATATGTGTAGCGTAGCTGTAAAATTTATGTCCAAGCTGCCGATTGCAGAACTGCGAGAAGCCCATCTTGGTAAACCATGAAGTTCCATTCATTCTCCAACCCCCCTACTCTTCAGACATGGAACCTTGCGACTAAAATCGAAGACACCATTCAAAGGATGCCGTTTTAAAAGTGAAAAAGGATAATGCAGAACACGACGGGGAAGATGAACATCACCCCCAAAGTAAGCCATATAGAAATTTTTTGGCAGTGAAAGGATTGGTAGTCTGTATGGAGGCGCAAGTGGTTTATGTTGGAGTATATTAGGCCCCCAAACCCACCACAAAGATAATGCAGGACTATTCCTAATACCCTCCCGGATTTCAGAGTTATAGTAAAAAATCTAAGAAGAATACAGCAAAGCAGAACATTTCTAAGCATACAGCAACTAATTCCAGTAATATTTACATAAGGGGAGGACAGAACCCACGACCTACGGAATCGTAGCCACGTAACATACCTCTAGACAAAAGGAGGAGGCTGTTACTGGTTTACATAGATACCACCACAACAATACTGCCCCACCAGTGAGTCGGTGGATAGGCGAACGAACGATATATTTGTTATGGCGAGCGTGTGAGTTGTTGCTGTTAGTTGGTGGTGATGTTGCATTAAGTGAGTTTTACTGCTTTGGTTGCTGCGTCAAGTGGGGTCTGACGACTGTTTGCCGTTTTGCCGGACAATTGCTGTTTTTTCTGGTAAATGGCGCCACTACAGCTGCGTGAAGGTTGCATTGTCAATGTCAAGGTAAAAAATGTGGAGAATAGAACAGGCGACACTCGGATCCGAAGCCGAGTAACATACCACTAGACAAAAGTGGTCACCCCTGTCCGGAGGTTGTTACTGGCTTATATAGATATCGCCGCTACACACATTTTACAGCTGTTCTATATGTGATCCCTTGGCCACACGACATACACCAAAGCGATATTCCAGTTCCTGCCACACTCTTCAGCATGGTACTATCAGCATTATGCGAAGCACGTGTTATCCGAGAACTTGGTCTTTCATTAAGACCAAGTTTTCGTACCCTCTTTGCCGCGTGATGTGACAAACAAGATGGCGAATAATATGAGCAGTCAAATACGTTAATAGTACCATGTTGAGTAAAGTGTGGCTAGAATTGGGCTATCGCATTGATGATGTGCAACCATGAGTTCACACATATGGAACACCTGTTAAAGTATGTAATTAAAACTAAGTGTTTCTGTATTCTTTTTTCCTGTATTCGTCTTAGGGGTGTTTTTTTTACACAATAGAGCTTCGAAAATTTGAAGAGAATCATGAAAAACCCTTTATACCTTTCCTGGTCAAAGATGAAATAGCACTGGTACTTTGCTGAATTACTGAAAGGCATCACGTATTTAATCTAACATGACCTCTGCTGTGTGCCCGTAAAGCGTTATTTGAATAATTTCGAAAGCTGTGTTTGAAGCATCTTCAGGTATGTATAGGGTAAACACTAATATCCTATTAAACAACTTTCGATTTTGTATATATACGAGGGGTGATTGATAAATAAGGTCTCCAATAGTTTTCGACAGGGTAAAATAATAACAAGATGTATCATAATGAAGGAAATTTATTATTCTTATGTATTGTAAACTTATTTCTCATTATATTCTCCCCTAACAACTACACATTTGTTCAATCATTCTATCCATGTCTTCATTCCGTCCATGAAGATCGATTCTGATTGACTGCGTATCCATATGCGCACGGTTGCCTGAATTTCGACATCCGTTGAAAAACTTTAACCGTTCAAATCTCCTTCAATTTTGAAAACAACCAAAAGTCTGACGGTGCCAAATCTGGACTGTAGGGAGGTTATGGAAAAACTGTAAATTTCAGTTTTCCCATGACGTCCAGTGTTTGTGCACAGCAATGAGATCTTGCATTGTCGTGATGCAAAAGAAAAATTTTTCTTTCCGATCTGATTCTGCGAATGCGTTTCTTGAGTTATCATAATGTTGTACAGCACCTGTTGGAATTTACCGTCAATCCTTCAGTCAGAAATTCCGTGAAGAGCTCTCCACTTGCATCCCAAAAGATGGTGGGCATGACTTCTGTTGCTGACATTAAAGTTTTGAATTTCTTGACAATCGGAGAACTATGATGACGATATGATGTTTTCTGGGTGGTCATACTGATGAATCCAGGATGCCAAAGTTTAGGAAACCGTTCTCAAATGAATACGCAGCCAACCAGAATCTTTTTCATGGACGGAACGAAGAAATGGATAGAATGATTGAAGAATTGTGTAGTCGTTAGTGGTGATTATGTTGAGAAATGAGTTCACAATATTCAAGAGTAATAAATTTCATTCGATACCACTAACAATTTTACCTTGTCGGAAACTTATTTTATACTATTGGAGACTTTACTTATCAATCACCCCTCGCCTATATAACTATTTATAAGATAACTTTGAAAAGAATATTTACTCAAGCAATACTTAAAACACGCAGCATCAATTTGAAGCAGCTGTGTTTATCAATAAACTGTTTGAATTTGATATATAAACATATTACCATAAAACAAAGAGATGCTGCCTGTAATAAATATCAAATAAAGTTTAATCCTTATGTTAGAATAGGTTCCACTGAGTTATAAAAAATAACAAGAACACACCTGGATACCCATTACGAGTGCTTCAGAAATAAAAATTGCATGTGTACGCGAGTTCTGCTTATAAAAGTACAAGGTATCCCACGCAAAAATTCTTCTACAAGATAAAATTGGCAAAAATTACAAAAAAAAAAAAAAAAAAAAATGGATAAAGTAATTACCTCGGATACAAAAAAATAAAGATTTGGTTCGGTTTTTAATCCCCCCCCCTCTTTCTGCCTATACTATATAAATAAATTCATTCAAAGTTTTCCTCTGACGAGATTAAAAATGGATAAATGACTATGTATACATAAAAAAGTAATAAGTAAAAGCAAGAAACTTTTATTTGAATAAATACATATAAATTGAGTTATCTCCCTAATATTATTTATTATCTGCGCATTGTGTAAAATGTTGCAAAATAAAGGTACACGATTTCGCTCTAAGCTATTCTTAAACGTACATTGCATGACTCATCGCATGATGGCATGCGACATACAACAGAAGTGGGTATTTTTACATTTGCATCACTTGAAAATTTCCACTAAATTGCTTCTGAAATCTAAATTTCTCTTTTACCTCAATATATATTTGTACCTTTCCGTTTCTCCGCCGTAAATCTCGCCAAACAAGCTTTATTGGCGACAACACCTAATATACGCTTAAAAAATGTTAGTTCTCATTGGGTTTTCGTCCAATTTTGATGTATTATGGAAAAGAGGTTACTGATAAGAAAAGACAGCGCCTTGTTTTGAAAATGTAAAAAGTTACCGGTGGGAATATTCCATTTGGCTTCGGTTGAATCATTTTTGGCGACTTTATCGCCTGCGCCACGAAACGGAAAAGTACCTTTTTTACGTATATACAAACGTATGCCTTCCAAATGTCAATGTCTAGCAAATGAAAGATGCTTGTTAATTAAATATAACTTTAATATATCTAAATTTACTATAAATTTTATCTAAATTTATGAACTCACGATGACGGATCGTATTTAGTTTTACGGCACTCGCTTATACTTGAGTGTGGAAATTACAGCCGCATAAAATACGACTCCACCCGAATTATCTGGATTGCACATTTTGCCCAGTTCAGAGTGATCGAATTAACTCGATTACGCACGTTAAAGGATTAAACAGAAAAAACGTAAACTTAGTGCAATAAAATACGGTCGGACCTCTATATAACGAAGTCGCTAAATTCCGAAAAAAAGTTCGTTATATAGAGGTTCATCCTTTAATATTCTTTATATAAACCACATAAAACAAATTTTAAATTCATAAACACTATATCTTTAAAGAAAGTAATTATTCACACCTTTTTGTAAATTAATACATATTTATTTTATATATCTTGCGATTTAAAAACAAAGGAAGAAAGAAAAACTGCAAGAAAAGTTTCTTGAAGCCTTTATCCACTTCCTGATGAACTATTTTTTTTTTCTATAATGCTCAAGCATTTACGTTTTGTCATTTCTGAGCTACAAGAAACGAAGTTACCATTGCGACTGATCAACACTACAAATGAATGAAGACTAGTTCAAGGATATGAGAGCACACTGAAGATGAAAGGGGATATCGAAGATGTTTCCAGATAACTGGACAATAGGAGTTAAAGGTTGAACTCCTTGGAAGAAATACCCGTAATTCTATCGCAATCGGCGAGTTAGGAACCTAATAAAAACCAGTTCAAGATTTATAACCACCATAAAATGTGCTAAAAGAAAGAATAACTTGAAATGTCCAGAAATATTTTTAAAATAGTGAGGGGGGAATTGAATCACAAGAGAAAAAGTTCGTTCTATAGAAAATGCACTTCCCTATAGGGAAGTTATTTTACGAAGAAAACCGTGAAATGTTTTTGATTCCGAAAAAAATTCGCTGTACAGGAAAATTTGCATTGTAGAGGTTCGTATTAGGAAGGTTCGATTGTAATATATTTGCTTAATAATATTAACACTGTTCAACGAGATACCCATTTAAAAAAGGAAAATATACTAAAATTAATTAATAAAAACATTGCGACGCGTTCCACATGAGTCATTGCTCAAGATGTATTTAAAATCCCAGATGAGATAAAACCAAGGTCATTTAAGAAGATACCAACCTTAGTTTATTCAATGAATGATTTTATGTTTCCTCTCTCTCTTTCGCACACACACACACAGAGAATTCTTCAAAGCACATGATTTTGTTCATAATGTATACTTCTATAATTTTTTTTTAAAGTTTTTATTTATCAATGTTGTAACGTGGTGACAGATGATACAAATCAAAATGGCACGAAAAACCTTATCTGTGCACAAACATCAATATTCTTCCTTAGAAGATAAAAAGAAATCCAAAACCATTCAAATGTCGGAGAAGCACCATGGGACAATTTATAATCATTGCAATCACGAAAATTTGAAAAGGCGACTTATGACGCAAAACATAAGAAAGGACAAAGAAAAAGCCTCTGAAAAGTTCTTTTATGATGTGATGTACGTGCATGAAATTTCAATTCATTATGAAACCTTTTTTCCCCTTTTCTATTAATAAAATATTAAAAAAAAAGTTCCCATCGACTTTTTTGAGGCATGATCTGCAAGGGTTACACCCATCCCCAAATCCCAATACAATTTTGTCTTATTAATATAATGTTTTAGACTGCCTAAAGAATGAAATATTTCATCAAATTGAGTGCTATTATTTCATTTGTATATTGATAATATTGAATAAAATTTTACCCACAAACCAATGTATAACACTAGAACAGAAATTGATATTGCTATTAAGTTTAAAATATACATCTTGTAATATATTAAAAAAAGTCATACAAATTAAAATTTTAAAATACTTTGAGACAACAAACTTATTAGGTATAGCGTAAACAAAGGCTGTGTTGTAATCAACTTTACTTAATTAAAATATACACTCATGGACAAAAAAATTAGCGATATAAAAAATATTTAAATACACTATTTTGGCAAAAAATTAACTTAGAATAATTTCTTTTCTAAATGTTCTCCTTTTGTGAAAAATGCTTCTATTATAATAATATTTTGCCTGTATATAGCTCAGATCTCTCTACAGAGGCTCCACTAGAAATTTTGAAAAATTCACATTATTTTCAGAGTTACCACCCATTGAAATAATTATTGGCGTTTTTCTTCTTAAAATTTCTCCCCTCTGTTGTCGTAAAATACGGATAAACCCACTTCTAAATTATATATTTCAAAAATTCTAGTTGAGCCTCTGTAAAAAGGTCTGAGCTATAGACAGGCAAAATATTATTATAATAGAAGCATTTTTCACGAAAGGAGAACATTTTGAAAAATGATTATTCTAAGTTATTTTTTTGCCAAAATTTTGTACTTAAATAATTTTTTTTGTCAAAATATCCTTAAAACAATTATATACATATATTCTAATCTGAGTGACGCTAAATAACATGAAAATTATATTATCCATTTATGCTCTTTTGCAAAATCACGGTTCCGAACGTAGTCGGATACCTTAAGCAATAAAAAAAATATCTGTAGCACCTGGAGGACCTAGAGTTCAATGAAATTTGAAATTTATGAATTCATGATTTGAGCGAGAAGTAAAAATATTTTTGGGCTTATTAAAAACATATTGATTTCATTCTTTAAAAAAGTATATATGAATTCTAGAAATTTCAGTATATCCTTGACTATCTAGGAAACCTACACTTTATCCCATAAATAGTAAACAGAAATCATAATCTTTTACTCTCACGCTCAAACTCCTTTCCTTACGACTTAACCATCAAAATAGGAATTTTTTTTTGATAGACCGACAGTTTAACAGTTCGGAAGCTGTCTAAAAGCGAGGTCATATCGCAGCCCAATAAAATTTCGAACGTTTCTGTTATTGTTTGCGAGGGATGCCAGGGTAAAAATGAATTCTTTGTCATTGAGGAGATAAACATAGCACACATCCTTTTAAATTCGGAAAAATAAACAGCATTCTAAAATTACTGATTTGTATGCGACACATCAGGGTCAAAAGAATTCGCGCTTTTCATACGACTTGTAAAAACGAGACGAATAGAGCGCAAATGCAATAAATCAGAAAAAAAAATTCTAAAATATCTTGCTCCAATTGACCTTCCACAGAACGCGCTGTAAAATACAAAAAAAAAGTTATCTTTAAATCACATTATAAACATTAACGGAAACTGGGTACCGATTGAATTTAACATTAGATGGGTTTGTTGGCGGTTAGACGGTTATAGATAGAAACGTATATAAATTCAATGGAATAAATTCATGATGGTCACGTGATAAAGATAATCACGTGTTCATCATTGAAAATTCAAAACTAACGTCGAATTTGTACTTGCTGCTCTACTTGTAAAATTTAGATTCATCAAGTTTTGAGATTCTTCAAAAAGGTTTTCAAGAGTAAAAAAAAAAATGTTTATATGAACCGGGAATTTTTAAATTTAAGAGTACTTTTTGTGTTTTTATTTTTAAGCGTTATTATTGTTGACAAACGTATAATTTTTAAAAGAAAATTTCAGTAAAAAGCAAAAGTTTGCAACAGTGAAGCATATGAACGATTGGCTGAAAATACGTGATTGAATTCATCATGCGACTTTAGCAACGCCTGAATTTATGATCTTATTGGCTGGAAAGACGTAACTGCATTTATCATGTGACTATGACGTAACAGGAATTCAGCCCACTGGAGATATTTTGATCAAGAAGCATAACTCTCATGATATGATTTTGATGCTTTCAGATTACAGCACGAATAATGTGGTTTTATTCAAATCTGTGCAAATTACTTGTGTTTTCAAGTTCGAAACACAGTTACTTATCCTTGATTTAAGTAACTCTGTAGAAGAAACTGCTTCCAGTACAGTATCGTTACAATATGTGGTGAGATGTGGTCTACAGATCTGGGGTTTTGTCCCATTGACCATGTTGCAAGCATGCAAAGAGTGCCTACAACTAACTTCGAAATTTGGAACTAGTACTGGTAATTTTTCTTAAGCCCTTTGACTGCTAAATATGGCCGAGGTACCTCATAAGTTAGTCATGGTGTGACGGATCTATTCGTGTACCTTCTAATCCTCTTGGGAAATCTTTGGGTTTACAATTCGCGTTTATTAACACCGAACCCTTTTGAAGAAGAAACCATGATATTCAAATTAAGTCTACTATATATAGTCAAGGTTTCCTAGCTAGCAATGAGGAGAAGGGGAGAGAATGTGTTGAGATAAAATTGATCGCTACTGATCAGGTATTATAACATTTTGTAGAGTATTTCAAATATTTGATACAGAAAAGATTTAAAGTGACGATTGATCACTATAGTTGAATTTGCATTAAATTAAGTGGGATAGTAGATTTGTGATCATGTAATAAGGGGATCGATATTGATGGTCTCCTTGTAATCTTCTGTCCCCTTCTTGATATTAATCCACATTTTGTTCATATTGAGAACATTTCTTCACGTTGAAATGAATTGAATCAGTGTTACTATTTTGTGAGATCAATAAACAGGTTATTTTTGATTATGGTTAGTGTTCCTTCCCTTCCTCTTACATCTCTAAACAGGAAAGAGAGAGGGACGAATCCCTCACCCCCCTTTAATCCATCCTATACGCGCGCCTACGTGGAAAATAGAGGCATTGGGGACAGAATTGCATAACTTTTAATCGGCAGTGAAGGGATTAATTATAAACCGTACACAAATTATCAACATAAACGTTAATTTTTGTATATAATTTTATATATGGCAAGCCCATGGGGTCACTTAAACTTGTTCATAACTTAATACTGCTAAACTAATTATAAAATACATCGTGCAGTACTGATACATTTATAAGTGTATTATATCAATGTAAATGTGTACTTTATTTTTTTTATTATGTCAGAATGTATTTTGTTTGTTTGCTTTTCATAAATTAATATTTTTAAAATAATCTTTTGTTTTCGAGTTTTCAATGTGCTCGCGTTAGAAATATCGCTACTCCCTTGTACAGTTAACATGACCCCCTAGAGGGGCGTACCCCATAGTTTGAGAAACGCTGGTGTATGCTAAAAAATATTTAAACATGGACCATTTCTAAAATTCTTTAGAAAGTGTACCCAAGAAAGCTAAAAAAAACATATTTTCGATTTTCCAAATTCAGTCAAATTTATACAAAAACATATCATTATTCATTAGGAGTATTTGCTAATGTCATAAGACTCATTATTTTAGTAGAAATCAAAGAACAGGAATAAAAATATTAAAAAAAAAATTTTAATCACAATATTTTCTTTATTATTCTACATTTTTAACATTTTAAATATCTGAATTTTAGAAATGGTAGATACGATTAAAAATCGTTTTTCTTTTCTTTTCTTCTTTTTATCAAAGAAAATTGAAAAGAGAAAAAAAGGAAAAAGCCTGTTAATGTCATATTAAAAATATTTGTTCCATGAAAGTTCAAAATATTATGAAAGCAATATTCACTGCACTCTTAAAATCTTCTCGTTATAAAAATCAAAAGACTTTGATTTTTGACTTTTGATTAAAAATCCCCAAATTTCATATTTCAAAAATGCGGTCACTCTTGTCATACAGCAATATTTTTGCAGAGAAATAATCAGTAACATCTGTAGCAGAGTAAAACAAGAACTCTGCCACCAAACCACCATTAAATAATGCACCGGTGACTTAAAAACTGTCTCCCGATGAGGTCAACATTGTTCTATATTTCATTCATAACTAAATAATTGATCCATTTTATAAGTCGCATGAAGTCACGGTTTAAAATGCTTTTGGTGATCTGTACTTCATATAAAACCCCAGACACAATAGTGTTAAAAACATACATGAACTAGTATTATCATTAAACAATACACATGTAAGATAAACGATAGTATTATCTAACACTTAAGACAGGATTAAGACTGAAGATACACGTACACTGTTTATACACTGTATATCTATGCTAAACTATGAAACAAGAGAAGCTTACATATCGTTTCAGATACGTAATGAAATTTTTAACGTACCAAATTATTAAATCAATCATAATTGTTCTAAATGTACATTCAAAGCATGAAATAGTTTTATATATTTGATTAGAAGGTGAATCCTTTGTTCACAAGGGTGAATATATAGAACAAGTAATATAAAAAAAAATTAAATCAATTCCTACTTAGGTCAACAAAGTAAAATTTTACATTAGTTACTTTTAATCAAATAATTACAATTAATATAAATATGTATATACATAGGACAGAATCACAATACTAAGGAGCAATTCATTTTCATTAATTATCATTAAAGAATCGTATTGTCATCCAAAACAATCGTGTATCTAAAATTTCAGCTCAACTGAATGCCTTAAAAAGCGAGGGGGGGGGGAAATCTTTTCAAGCTTTGACCCAAGTCGCTAAAAATTAAGTCAACGTCGCTGTATCTGTAATTCTTTACATAATTAGTTTCAGTCAATTAATTTTAATTAACCATAACTAAATTATCGTATTGTTTCCCAAAACAATAATGTATAGAAAATTTCAGCTCAAATGAGCGCTTTAAAATGTGAGAAAAAAAACATTATCAAGTTTTGACACAAGTCGCCAAAAGGGTCGTTAAATCGCCAAAAATGATGCTAACGTGGCTGTATCTGTGATTTTTTGAATAACTATAGTTTTAATCCATTAACTTTTATAAATTATAATTAAATTACCGTTTTGTCATACAAAATAATCGTGTGTATAAAATTTCAGCTCAATTGAGCGCCTTAAAATGTATGTTATTAACGATTGAAATTTTAAGCAAGATATAGGGAAATTGTGAACTAATAGTAAGAATTGAAAAAAACATAACAATCGAGATAGAAGGATGAGGAAAAAATATAATTCATATTTTCAATAATTTTAAGTATATTGATAAGGAAATAACGACTTAGCAAATGTAATAGTGAACTAAAATAAAAAAATACAGCTGATATACCCCACATTTTCCAGATTCACCAGTCACTTAATATATATTATCTATAAATCATATAATAAATATTACTTAATACACCACGGCGACAGATGATTTCCACGAAATACAACTTTTGTACAAACGAATATTAGAAAAGAACAATGATAGACGTTTTCTTGTACATTTTAATAATTTTTAAGAGTTTCTGCGTGAAATATTTTCAATCATTCAATTATTCTAAAAAATAGAACCTGTCATAATCAATGATGCTTTTATAAATAATACAAAATATAATTACTAAAATATACACTTTACACTTTCTATTACTAAAATTTAAACTTTACACTTTCTATTACTAAAATATACACTTTATACTTTCTATTACTAAAATAAACACTTTATACTTTCTATTACTAAAATATACACTTTAAATTAAGTTATTTGCAATTTCTACACACATAATAACTAAACTAAAACAACAAATAAAATTTGAAGTGCATTACAATTTTTTGAAACTTTTAACCAAAAGTTAAAAGATGAAAAAAGTGCCCTTTTTCACTTAAGATAAAGCAAAGATGTACTATTTACATCTTTATCAAAGATTTTCAAGCTAATGCTAAAATTTTATATTTATCTCAATCTATGCCAGATCATATCATTTCAAATAGCAAAAAAAAACCTTGTGAATAATGCATTGAGTTCAATGCAATGCATTATTTTGGGATCGCATTTTTTATCGAATATTCCAAATACAGCAAAACTTTTGAAATGTCCACAAAAGAGTTGAACCTCATTAATTGTAATACACATCTCGATACACATCGAAAATTCGTGGAAAGATAAACTATATCCTATTGTTCCAAAACCGCAGTTACGCATTTTTTTTTTCGTCATTTCTACATCTGTCGTTTGACACCCTTCATGAAGTTTCAAATTGGAGCTGAAATATTGCCCATCTGTATGTACCGAAAAAAATAAGGTGTTTTGGAAACAATTACGAAGCAGGAACCTTTAACAGTTGTTGTGACAAAAAAAAGTGTCATTAGAGTTACTTGTAGAATCTTCTTGACGAATGAATAAAGATAATTTTCAGTTTCCTATATTGCTTTCAAATTTTGTCTTAAAATAGAAACACTTTGTTTTAAAAAAATCTGGTGTAATTTTTCGGTTAGTTGCCTTAAATATTTCGCTAATATACGGAATAATAAATATTGGAAATGCTCTTTTGTAATGTTGATGAGAGTAAAAATGCCTTTTATTGAAAAGATGAAGAACGAATACGGATTAATTATACATAGTGGCCCACAAAAGTGTTCGTGCACTTGCAATTTTTTTGTAAAATTTAATGTTTTTGCGACTAAAAAAAATTAATACATCGGAATTGTATTTTTTTAACACCTGCAACTCGCTCTTATAGGAATTTCATAATCAATTTTTAAAACAGCATAACTATTATTTTGAAAAATTAATAAAAAAAAACTAGTAAAAATTACGCCACAAAATTCTTTGCACACTTAAAAAAATCTCATTATAGCTTGAAATATATTATTTGTTTCTTAATTTAGGACTTGGTGAGAGATATATTTAACATCCACGACAACTTTTAAGGGAACTTCGAAAAGTAAATGTGTATAATATTAAAAAATTATTTAAAACTCTGGTAACAATGAATAATAAAATCATATACTTCAAATTAAACGATAAAGAAATGAATATATTTAATTGAACATATTTATATCATTCGGTTTTTAGATCAGTCGAAATTAAGACATCAAAACATTCCATAGTAGTACAATGTAACATTTCTTATATATATAGTTACAACAATTGTAATAGTAACATTATATCTCCCACGAGTACTAATTTAATTTTTAAGTTGATGTCCCATTAGCTTTTTATAAGCTTTTATACTCGTCAATAATTCACCGCAATATATGAGAATAAAAACCACACGAGAGCATATATAAAACACTCCACTCGGTAAAATAAATATCAAGCTAGAACAAACAGCTTTTTATCGATTATAAAGCACGTCTGAACATCTACTTGTCTGTATCGATGTTTTTGCCCATCCATTTGCCCTGTAGGTAATGACAGAAATACAGATAAAAATACAGTAGATTTTTGTTCAGTCTTATGTTATCTGGCTAGGTCTTGCACTTAATACCGATGATCTGATAAAGTAGCAAGTCTTTGAGAGGAAGATAAGCTGCTCTTTAATAAGTCTGTCTGAAGATTTCGTTGGGTATTTCACGATAATGTACAACTATACATATAAATGTTTTTAGGTATTGATATCTTAGTTTTAGGTTAAACTTTCGACTGTATTTAGAAATATTTTTCTAGCCCTCATATCTTGATTTCAAAGGAATAAGTCTTGAATTTCTTATACGGAATATATATTTATCTAAACCCTCGTAATTACCCACTTGGGAATCGATTTATTCAAAAACCCGCTCATCGGGAATCTACTCAACAAAAGAAACATGCTTGTCATAACTTCAAGTCTGTAGGTCCAATTGTTCAAAAATGAGAATTTTTATCCATAACACCTCTGTAACATTCCTTGGTAGTCGAGTTCCACAAAACCCGCTCATAGTGGATCTCTACCCAATAAAAGAAACACATGCTTGTCAAAACTTCGTCGGTAGATCTAAAAATTCAAAAACAGAAATTTATCTCTAACATCTGTGTAACCCCTCCTTGGTAGTCAATTTCCGCAAAACCCGTTTATAGCAGTTTTCTACTCAACAACAAATAAAACATGCTTGTCGAATTTCAAGTCTGAAAAAACAGGAGTTGAAATAATTGAAAGAATGGGAATATTCAGCAAAATGGTCGATAACCATTTCATGTTGAAAAATCAAAAGGTGTAAATATATACATATCTTTCTCTTTCTATAACTGGGGACGGTTTTCCGCTATTAAGTGCATATCATGGTATTTGACAACTTCGCATATAAACACTCTAGTGAAACGTGCCACCATCCTAGAGTTTAAAAGTGAGAAAAAGTTCCTCATGTGATAGATTGAAAGAGGAAATTCAATAAGGCCATCTAGATCTTCGTACGTAACACCTTTGGATTTCTTCTTGCACAATGATGAAATGAAAAGCCAAAATACAGTGTCCATTCAGATTCTTGATGCTGCAACGTAGCTAAAAATCTCGCATAGACTCAACGAGTTGTGCGTAACTAATGGTGTGCACATTGAAATCGTGCAATAGAGAATTTAAAAAAAAAACTTTGATATTTTTGTTATGGAATAAAAAAAACCCGTAAGAATAACTTTAGGTGTTATTTTTTTCTTTCTCTCTCTTTTTTTTATAGTTAATATTTGAAAGTGACTTTATACTTTCCAGAGACACCTAGTATGTTATCTAATAGGTAAACACTTAAAATAACTAAATTTTCTTTTAAAAGAACAATTTAAATTACTAACATAAGAAACCACGTTTCGTTATGAAACAAATGATTAACATTTGCCAGCCAATGACAGACTCGCTGTAGCTCCAACTCGTCCCAACAGAGCATCCAGATGATGCACAAAGCAAAGGACATTCTAATGCTAAGGCATAACTTCCACGCGAATATGTTTTCTCTCGATCTACGTGAACTATACCATCGCCTCACTCTGAACTCTGATGAATAGGCGTATGTGATCGTCCCAGGATCAAACTAATCTAACTCGTCAAATGGAACATCTTCTAAGAGGATATCCACCAAATGTACGAGTCAATAACCAGTCTGATATAAAAGTTTGTATCAGATCTAAAAGAGGGTCAACGTTTTTTTCTGTTGTAGATGTATTTCTTCAATAAAACATTTAATTCCTATGATATTTTAGCGTTTCTTTTCTAACACATGGAATTGTACATCACTTCTATGAATTTGCATTCTATTAAGGTAACTCCTTGTTGCGTCGCTTATTTTTAATAAAATACATACACAAGTTGCATTAAATTTTTCACTTCAAATATTAAGCTAATTTAGGTAATATTGATTATTTGGTGTAAAATTTTTCTATACTAAAAATAAGCTTTGACCATTCAAATATCTCCCATTCTGTTCAGTTGCCCTTTTTCTGAGAACTTCCTACCACCAAGTTCACAGAGTTTCTTGTCCTTACCAGTAAAAAACCTAACCAAGTGTTATTTGAGGGGACCATTATTACTGAAATTTGCACTTTTTTAAAAGTTTCGTAAGCTTTGATATAAATGATAATTCCGACCGGAGAAGAAAAATAGATTGTCTACAATAACTTTAATCGAAAAAAAATTCGTAGTCTGAATTTGATGCATTTTTATAACATAATCTTTAGCACAACGAAACAAATTATTAGAACTTTGTTCAGAAGTGATGTAGCATCCTCCATATATCCCCAACCTAGCACCATCTAATTATCATTTATTTCGAACTTAACAAATTTTTTTATAAATGGAGAAATTTTTAATTTTTACGATGACTTCAAATCACACTTGGCCGAATTTTTTTTCTGATAAGGACCAGAAGCTCAATGAGAACGGATTTATGACGGAAAATGGCTACAGGTAATTGAACAGAATGGAAGATATTTGAAAGATTAAAGTTAATTTTTTTGTACAGAAACATTTCATCCTAAAAAAAATTGAAATTACTTTCCTGCCAATCCAATAAATTTAAAATTCCAACAATGGTTTTAAATATACCTAAATTTATCAATATACAGTCATACAAAAATTTAGACAAAAATTAGCTTTAGGAGATACAAGTTTTAAAAATGATTCATTCTAGGGAAGGAATGGGAAAACTACGGCCCGCGGGCCAACTGCGGCCCACCGGAAGGTTCTATCTGGCCCGTGGATAGAATTTTAATCATCCGGTCCTAAGCACCTTAAGACATATATATTAATATATTATACATTCATCTTCTTTTCTACTTAGTTTAAATATTACATTTTTTTTCTTCCTTTTTTTTCAAAGGACTGATGATCTTTTTACTTTCTCTATTTTTGTTCGGTAAAACATAATTTGTCAGAAATAGCAAGCACAGACAGCTTTCAATAGGTTAAGTGTTAAAAACTGAAGTTCTTTGTTAGTTATAGCTGTAGATTAAATTCAATACCCTCAGTAAATGAATAGAAGCTTAAGAATTATGAAGATGGGCTTGGAAAAAAAGGCATTTTGTGTTCGAAAGCAGATTTCAGGATTTCAGTGGCATTCAAACTGAATTGGATATTTTTGCCATGCCTTTCAACGTAAATTTGTGAAGCAGGGAGGTCAAATTTGAAGCTTGAATTAATTGAGTTGCAGTCATCTCAAGCAGTTGTTTCTAAATATGTCAAAGTTAGAGTTTTACAATTCATTATCGAAAGTAAGTTTCTCAAATTTAATATCTCACGACCAGAAAATCAGTGCTATGTTTGCTTCATCTTATACCGGGGTAAGCATTACGTCGATCGCGATCGACCGGTGGACCACCAAGACATTTTGGGGTGACAGTCTAAAGATTAGCCGCCAGTAATGGTATAAAGAAATATTCAAGATTGACTAACAAAATGCAGATTACTGACTATAACAAAGAAAACTAACTTTAGATAAAAATGTTTAATTTTTTTAATATACTTTGAATTGTTTGATAATAAATGCATCATTTGATATTATTGTTTTTGTGACTATTATTATTATGTTTGTATCTTGCGTTTTGCTTTAAACACGGTTTTAAAGTGTTAGTTTTTTTTAAATTTTTTATTTTAGCTCTGTAGGTAAAAGCACATATTCCGTATTTATTATTTAGTTATAATAAATATTGTGTAGACTTTTTTTCCTTACCTCACCACACCTATAACACTGGGCAGTTGCGCACACCTGAATTTTTCAAGGGGTAGAGGAAGAGACAATGCCGGTTTAAGCTCATTGCGGGCCATGGGCGCAGGATATCTACGGGCCCTCTTGGCACAGGCGGATCGAAATTTATAACAAGAAAATATGGTTAAGTCCAGATTATCCGGGCCCCTGGGTGCCCTCCCCAAGCGCCCAATGGATAAACCGGCAGACGGGGGGGGGCAGAAGCGAGGGTCGAAAGACTACAATTTTCGTATCATACCACAACACGCAGACAAACATATTTTTTTTTTATTTTGCAAATTATCGAAAGAATAACAGTAAAAAATAAATTACTAAATAAATAATTAGCATTATTAACAACACATACTTAATTAAATTTTATGTAAAATATATATGGGATTATAAATCCGAAAAAGCTTCCAATCGCAAAAAAGGACAAGGGCTAT
Source organism: Trichonephila inaurata madagascariensis (assembly GCA_019973955.1). NCBI lineage: Eukaryota > Metazoa > Arthropoda > Arachnida > Araneae > Nephilidae > Trichonephila > Trichonephila inaurata. The sequence continues at coordinate 128,725 of BMAV01027527.1, read as the reverse complement.
GGGGAGGATGCGGCAGAAATAGACTGACAGATAAGCATTTAGCCTCGGTCCTTAGAATCAGTACATCTCACTTCGAACATCAATATAAGGAACTTTTAAAAGTAAAATCGCAATTTCATTTATCTCATTAACATATTTAAATTGTATAATGTTTTTAAAACTTAAGAAAAAAATCTAATCTTGGCCCGCCATTTTTTTTTATTCCATTTTTGGCCGCGACCGAAAAATTTTCTCATCCCTGTTCTATAGAAACATTATTGCGAGTTTAATTACAAAAGAAGTAGTCTTACGAGTAACCCTTAACATAAAACCAACGCAATTTCATTCAATTTGAAAATATTCAATATTCGCTTTCTCACGCTAAGGAAAAGTTCCTTAACGTTTCCCACGAAGAAAGAACTATATCAGTCCCTTTTGAGCTGCGAAAATATTCACAAAAGTGGGAATTTCGTATTTGATTTTAGAGAAGATGAAGTAAAATAACTGTTATTATGCCACGGCGATTCACCTGTTAGACAAGTGCGTAAAAGCCGCCTTTTTTAATGTGCCGTTCCTTAACTGTAATTGCAGACAGATCTAGAACAGGCATGTCACTTCCGTAATTTTCTTACTTATCTCAAAGGTTTAGGTTTTGTGTGTGAAAGAAACTTTTTTAACCTTATTGAAACAGTTCTGTGAGTGTTTTTTTACTAACTACTCTTTTTAAATGTAAATTTCTTTTTTTTTTTAAAGATTGATTGCGGTTTTTAAAACACATTTCAGCTCATGGTACATTAAACAATTAAAACTAAAAAATATATGAGGGATTGAGGATATTAATTCATGCGAAACGAAATAGTTATTTTAATCTTAAAAAATTTGCAAAAAATACTCTGAGTTAGTTACGATTTTAGTAATAATTGTATAAATGTTAAGAATGTTAGTTATAATGTTAGTTAAAATAAATAGTTACTTTAATCTGGATGAGATATTTTTTAAAATATAATTATTAGAAATTTAAAAAAAATCTGATATGTTTTTGTAATTAGTGTAATTTATTAGTTTTTTAACAATAAATTTAATTCAATTTTTTAGATAAAATATATGAAATTTCAAATGAATCCCTTTTTATATGAAAACGTCATTTTGCGTAGAACTAAATTAAAATGTCGAATAAATTCAGATAAATTACATTCTAACTTTATTAAAAATTGAAAATGTACAACTAATTATTACAAAAAAAATACTCACTTAACTCTACTCCTTGATATTTGACCTATTATGATACGAGTTTATTTTTTTCAAATAATATAGAATTTCTTTAAAAAAAATTTTGGTACATAACATAATGGAATATTCTCTTAAAGTAAAATTATATTAAGAAAGAATGCGTGTTAAAAACAATTACTTATTTCTCGTAAAATACGATTCATAAAGTAGACGAATCAAAAATATTTTGATTAGAGAAATACTACTAAAAATTTGCAACACTATATTTAACTATTTTAAATAATCAGCGTTACATTTAAAAAATTGTTAAACCTTTGTTTAAAAACAACTCAATGGAACAAATTTTCAGAGTTTTTTATACAATTTTTACACAGTTCAAGAAAAATAAAAATCTCTATAAATGTAATGCAATATTAAAACAATACATTCTATAAATGTAATCGGGAGTTTTGCAATATAAAAATAAATCAATAAAATAAAAATAAGTTACTTTTGTTTCTTAAATGAACGACCTTATATACATCCATTACACATCCAAGTTTCTAAAGCTATATTTATATAAGTGACTCACTATTAGTTGTACGACGCAGGTGACAGTTTTTCAAAGTTGGTTTTAAACTCAAGTGGGTCAAACGGATAAAATAAGATTTCTCCCTTTGTTTTGAAAAAATTATAAACAGTACAATTAAAAGAACGTTCAGCTATTGAAGCGTTGAAAGTAATACTATTTTTGCATACTATTTGGTAACTGAAAGTACATTAAGCATGTATTTTTATATTCAATAATAAGCGTCTAGCAACTGAGTTACTAGTTCAGAATTAAAAAATTAAATTTAAAAACATGAAAACTAACTGAAAATGCACTTGATGTTTACATGCTAGTGATAGTGTCAAATCACCCCAATGATGTTCTTTGGGAAATTAATATTAATTTAAAAACAAGTTCCTTGAATGTGTATAAAGATATAGACTTAATTAACAAAATAAACTAATTACTTTATTTTGTTATTTATTAATTATTTATGTAAACCTCTATTCTATTTAACAATTACACAGATGCCTCAAAGACGAGGGTAAAAAAAATGAAAGAGAAAGAAATAAAATAAAAAAATCTTAATTCGCGAATTCTCTAATTTTGTTTCCAACCTCAGAAACAATTTGTACCCTAATTATTATTATACTTAATAACGTCACACAAATAAACTCTTTACAATATTTGATGTATTATTTAACCATACGTAAGTATCTTTCGCGTTTTATTTCTTAACTTAAATAGATAATAATTGAATAAAAACTTGATTCCTTCGGTCGGAAAATTGATAATATTTCATCAATATCTCTCTCCAACTCTAAATTTATTACCTTGAGCTAAGAAAATATCAGTATTCAATTAGAATTATTCAATTATCAATTTCAATTCAGGATTAATTAATAATTTTTCAGAAACATTAAGACACAGAAAAAATATCTAAGCATTCATCAGAATCGAGAATTGATTTTAATTTACATCGCACTTTGAAGCAACAAGAAATCTATTGGCGACGGGCCTTGTAACTTTGAACCACGTTCAAATGACGAAACTCTCTCTCCTAACTTCCACAGCACGCCAAATAAGAATCATGAAAAGATACACTTTCATATATAGTAAAACGCTTGATTAAATAAGTAGCTGTCAAATATACCGCTTTTGGCTAACAAGATTTTTTTTAAAGTTTTAAAAAATACACATTCTTTACGAGTTTTCTTGAGAACCGCATGGAAATAAAGTTTTAAAAAAAATAGGTAGATCATATAAAAAAATTCTTCCTCTATGTTCATTTTAAATTCCGTTACAAATACATCTAAAAAAAATATAACAAATATTTAAGTATAACTGAAAACATAAAAAATACTTGAAGCAAATAGATTGGCAATATACAACAAATAAATAATACAAATCAAAGATACAAAATTACTTTTCCCATATATTTCACTCGAATGTACTGTGATTTGAATAAACGACAGCACAATAAAAATACAGAGTATAAACTTCAACTTAAAAATATGCTTAATGTTAATAGTAGTAAGTAGATTAATAAAAATTAAACTAATAAACTAATTCTAAATATCTACGCAAAAAAAATATATAAAAATTTTTTAATCAATTCCTACTTAGGTCAACAAAGAAAAATTTGATTTTAGTTAATTTTTTTAAATAATTACAATTCATATAAATATGTATATACTTAAGACAGAATCACATATTAAGTGGCAAAATAGAAAGCAATTTTCCTAGAAATTTTCCATTTTCCTTTCTATATAGAGTATTGGACTATTATTTTTTTGTTACTATTTATTCATTAATTAAACAGAATTAATCAAATTTTATTTGAAAAAACTATATTAACATCAAGTGTCATTCACTACAAGTTTAAAAAAATGTATTTAAACTTGAGTGGATAAATAAAAAATATTTTATTAACGATTGAAAATTTGAACGATATACAAATATATGTAGGGAAAGGATGAACTAATAGTAGGAATTTAGAAAAACTAAATTGATTCTAAATATTTACGCAAAAGAAACTAAAAAGCAAAAAAATTGTATTCAAGCACAATTTTATAGCTAACAAATTAAAATTTAAGCATGAAAATTTATACACTATACAACAAAAGCTTAATATTCTCCATGAGAAAAAGAAACATGACTTACTTTTCATATATATATATACACGAGTAAAAACATGTCTCAACTTCAACATAAAGAAAAACATTTCCGGAGTATTGACGTATTTCCGAAGTTGTTAGCAATATACTTTTGTTAAAACAATAAAGATGGAGGCGTTAACACAAAAAAATTAGGAACACAAAATCCAAATCAAAACAAAAGAACCGAAAACTTCCAAATAGAACAAAAATGTTAAACCTTACCAGCAATCCAACATCATCCGTAATCCCTAAATCGCTATCACAATGGACTAACCGGAAAACTAAACCAGACACTGGACAGAGCTATCCATCCTCGCAAGTGGACACATAGAAAGAGAATACTTTCCAGTTAGAAATTTCTTCCATCGAAAAAACGCCCTACATGATGCCTCAGATAGTCTTTATCATTCTCCCAGATCAATATGGTTGCGCCCATTGTTAAGCCTACTGAAAATTATTTAATTGTGATCGTACAATAAGAAGTAACTTTCTCCTCATTCTGTTCTTTTTTGTTGGTCAGAAACATCGGGAGACAATGGTGTGGAATGGCCGGTCAAAGATGTATCCTGATTTATTTTAGGAATTTATCGGTTATGGGGAAGAATTTGTCTGCAGAGTTAGGACGATGTCTGCTTCCTCGATTCGATGAATAAGTTTTAAAATATATATATTAGAGGAAAAAGTAATTTCTGTGATTATATGGTTCTGCTCGGTAAAATTCCAAAGAGCTATTTTTTTTTTCGAATTTTTTTTAGATGGTTCAGATGACATATTTTAAAGTATAATATTATTTGATTGCTCAGATGATGTTTATTTAGTTCCTACTATTACTTCACACTCTCCTTATATTATATAACTTGTTCAAACTTTCTCAATCGTTAATAAAATATCTTTTATTCATCCACTCAAGTTCAAATTCCTTTTTTTAAACTTGTAGAGGATGAAACGATGTTAATACATTTGTTCAAATATGAGTTCATTAATTCGATTATATTAATAAATAAATAGTAACAAACAAAAATACCAAGTAAAAAGGACACCACAACACCATATATAAAAAAGAAAAATCACTCGTTGTGTCCCTGTAGCACAATGGATAGGCGTTAGACTTCTAATCCAATGGAAGTGGGTTCGAATCCCCCCTGGGATGGTCTAATTTTTGAGAATGCGATTTCTTTTTACTGTGTACTATATTTTATTGGAATAATTAAATTTAATGAATGAATAAATAAATAGTAACAAACAAAAATAATATTTATAGTTCAACACCCTATACAGAAAGGAAAATGAAAAATTGCAAGGAAAATCGCTTTCTATTTTGTCACTTGTATTGTGATGCTGTAGTATGCATATGTCGCTAGGAAAATAACGAAATTAGGAATTTCATGAAATCCCTAAGGGATAGGATCAATCGACGGGCAATGTTAAAATAACGTCTCTTCAAGGTCATTTCTATGATGAAAGTAAGTGATTTTATCAAACCCTGAACTGTTTCAGTGAAATGATGAAATGAACTAGTCAGGATTTGCATTGGCAAAATGCTGTCCAGGTGGGGAGCCACCTGGGCGGGGCGGGGCCGAGACCTTGTACTTCCTAACCATACAGTTAGTACTATCGATCCCCTAAATATCAACCGCATATCTTAAAAAAAATGGCGCCATAGGATTAACATAAGGGATTGATATTTTAGTGTGTACAAACGAGAGAAAAGATGTTACACATAAAAAATACCAGCCTAATTTTCTAATTATTTAATTAGTTTCGAATAAATAATATGTATTTCATATTGACTATTGTTGTATTACTTACTTCTACGTTTAATAATGCACCCACCCTATTTGTTAAATAAACACTTTTAAACTCTTGATAATATAATTTCATCATTTCACTGAAACATGACAAGAATTTGTTCAAATCTCTTACTTTTATCTGGGAAATGACCTTGGAGACGTCCTTTTAACATCTCCCACCCATTGATCATCTCCCTTAGGGATTTGATGAAATTCCTCATTCCATCATTTTCCTGCGACATATATACCTCTATTTATATTAATTGTAACTATTTAAAAAGTAACTAAAATAAATTTTTTCTTTGTTGACCTAAGTAGGAATTGACTTAATTTTTTTATATTACTTGTTAAACATATAACTTATGCAAGGAAATAAATATATATAAATTTGAGTTAACCTTCCAATAATTACAAGTGGCCTTGATAGCCTAGTACAGTGGTTTCCAATCCCCCGGTCCACGGACCGGTCCCTTTCCATGAATCTAATGGTAACGGACCACCCAAGAATCATTAAATTTTTTCATTTTATTTACTGTGGTGTATTTCTCTGGGGTTTGTGCGACTTTCCATAGGAATCACTTTATATTCATTTTTTGGTGTAAATGCATTTTATTCTGAAGGCATAATTTAATACAATTAAATTATAATTATTAAATCAAAACAATCTAAAATGTAAACAATTTACGTCCCACTGTCAGCAGGCTGCGGTAAAATTATCAAACATTGACTGGTTCACGTCGATAAAAAGGTTGGGGTGCACTGGCCTAATGGTTACGGTTACGACCTAGTCACAGGTGTGTCACAAGTTCGATTCCTATTGCCCCTGGCCGCCATGTAGAAAGGCTGAGGCGTGTTAAATCTATTGTATCTCAAAGGGGTGTGGTAATATGGAAAGGGATGTGTCAGCTCATGTGTTTTCCTCGTCCCTTAACCACAGTTTAAATTTACGAGGTCCATCCCCGATAGCTCTTTTATTGCTTTATAGTGCGACGGTAATGATAAATACAATAATTACAAAAAGTCACTGCTACAAAATCAATATTTTCTCTCTCGCGCGGCTCAAAAATATCAATAAAACTATATTTTATAAGTAATATTCATGACATTCATCGAAAAAGGAAATTCATAAAATGCATACCTGTATTTCAAATTGAAATGTTACTAAAATAAAACCAAGTTGGAGATAATTATAAAAAAATGAATGCATTGAAAAATTAAAATTAAAAATATTTTTCTCCTTTGTACAATTCGAGCTTTATTTGAGCAAATAAATATTTAAATGCGGAAAACTTTGAATAAATTTTAGCTTTCCAATTGTATTGATTTTTTAAACATTTAAATAAAAATCACTTTTACAAAAAAAAAACAAAAAAAAATACCCTATGTTTTTTTTATCATTTTAACTTTATTTGAGACTTACATTGCTCACTGCGGTTTTTTTATGAAATTATAAGATTTGGTTTTACTACACATTGAATATCATTTTGTCCAGTATAAAAACAATATTATGTGTCAATCTGTTAATTTTCAAATGGATAAATCATTAAAAAAGTAAATAGACATTAATTTATAATTACTGATATTAATATAAGATATGAATTTAAATTGAACTTAACAATCAAATGTTTACAGAACTCTAGAATGTGTTTACAATGTAAGGGATTTTCTGCATGTTGCTATTACTGGTACTTACGTATTATACCGTCAACCAATTTCTTCAAATAAATAGATGTCGCTAAATGCCACTACAAGCAGCCAATAATGGAAAACTATTTCCGTTA
>BMAV01027527.1:78524-111079 GCA_019973955.1 Trichonephila inaurata madagascariensis | reverse complement strand
GTTTAGTCTACTGACATGCAGCAAAAATGGATAAATAACTGAATAAAAAATATAGATACAACTCTGAAATTTTGCAGACACATTAAGAAGGATTAAAAGCATCATATAAGCCAATAAAAAAAAAAATCGATAGTTTGATAATTTTTAGGGTACCATATCGCCTTAAGTGTAATTTAGAATTGTCTTTATCAATACAAAACACCCTCTGGCGTATGATTTGTTTGCATGATCAACTGCGTTTCTTTAAAAAAATCTTACGTATTCCAATGAATTCAACTAGCTCTGAAGATCACTTTTATGTGAAGTTCAAAAATCTCTCCCCACCCCCTTTAAATGTACTATTAATTAGGATAGAATATTCTACGACGAATCTTTATTTATAATAAGATAGTGTTGATATATATTAAAAAAAACTAAATAAAATTAGCAATAAAAGTTTTAAAAACGTGCCATTTAACGTTTTAATCGCTTTGTATTAAACTTTCAAGAATATCAATATTATTTATTAAATGAGTGTACATTGTGATTATATAATACTTTTATGATTTAGTCATTATACAATTGAATTGGTTAGTTACTTTTAAGTTTAAGCGCATTTACATATAAAATAAAAACTTTTTGTAATTGCTTTATATATGAAATAAATAATCAAATTAAATAAATTTTTTATTCAATGCAATCAATTTTAATACTGAATTCTTCTATTGGTTTTGTCTTTCTTTGATACAATTTTTCTTTCACTTATTTGGAAATATTTGTAGTTGATAGAGTTTTATGAAGTGACCCATAAAAATGATGGGATAAATCAAAAAATGTATGTAACTGAATCAAAAAATCTTTTTTGATGATTTTTGCGATATTTAATTATTGTAATGCTATATATTTTTTAAATATCTTTCATGAAATGGTCGACCCGTTTATGATGCACGCGTGATTTTAATTAAAATCAACCGTATGTAAATTTAAAACCAATCACCATGAGCCATTACCAAAATTGGCTTTCTTCAGTGAAAAAGTAACCAACTTCGAAAGTTAACCATAGTATGTAATGAGAATAGAAATTCTATATAAATGCTGCAAAATCGATCAGCACATAGGCATTTATTTATTTCCCAAAAATATATTCCTCAGACACAATGGAGTATTTTAAAAATCGTAAATCTTGAGTAAATTTATTTTAAGTTTGTCAAAGAGATGACAACTCAGAAACGTTTTCCTCGGCTGACAGTCTCAGGGATTTTATGATGTTATTTACGCTTGCAAAAAAAGAACAGAATCGCTAAGTCTTTTTAAAATTCACATTGAACTTTTATCTTTACTTGAAATGAAAAGGAAGGAGAATCTCAAACTTTTGTTTGTATAACATAAAATATTTAAAATAGTTTTTTTAGGAGGAAGTAAATATCATAAGAATTTTAAAACATGATTATGGCTACGATTTTGAGCTATGGCTGAGATTTTGATTATGGCTACGATCACGTTGAGCTACAAACCATCACCAATACCTGAATGGGCGGAATTCAAGACGATCACGTGCTACAGACAATCACGTGATCTCCAGCGAATTCTCAAAACTGATATTGAGATCCAACTTATTTCTATTTATTCTGTTGCAAAAATTTAGAGGCAATTTTAAATTTTACAATCGGTAAATATGTCCACCTATTTATGTAAAAAATCATTAAAGGTTTTAAAATCTAAATTATTATTGCTTAGTAGAAGAGTTGGCAACAGAGAAGCTGTGACGTCTCTCGCGTCTTTCTGCTAACATAACTCCTATGTTCTTTGACGGCCACGATTAATGGCAAAACTTTTCCAACCCAATACCAAGAAGATAAACAAAGATATTATGCAAATGAGATATACTATAAAAGGATAGAAGCTTTGATGATAAGATATAGCGCGGCAAGCTTAGAGATAGTTTAGTGTGGAATCATTCTGATCGTTAGTGCGGCTAGTTTAAAGATAGCTTAGTGTGTAGTCTTACAGATCAAGAGTTAGCAGTCCGAGAGCTTTAGAAGGAATAGAAGCCTAATATAAAGAAGTCGGAATCCTCTTATTCAAAGTGAATTATAGCTATCTCTCTTTAGGTAAAGGAAGGAGATCTGAAAAAGGTAATATTTGATATAAGTAATTAGATGAATAGGATTATTAATGATAATTGAGATAAAGGATCTAGTTGCGTGATCTGACTTAAATACACGGTTTAATTTGGGTGTTAACTCTCACTTTAATTAAAATTGTCAAATTAGAATTTAAGTAATATAAGTTATTCTTAATAAAAGTTGTATTAAGAACTACTATGTCTCATCATTTTGATAATCCCACACCTCTAGCTTACGCGGAACCGGCACGACATGGTCATCACAGGATGGCTATGTCGCAAAGCGCATGAACTGATTACTTAGAAACACATGATTGCATTTATCATGTGACTATGACGTCTCATGAATTTCGCCCACTGTTACTTAATAATTTCCAGACATATCCCCAAGAGCACTTTGAGGCTAAAACATTCGTGTGCAAAACATTTTGCTTGATTATCTACAACAAAATCAAGATTTCATGCAACGACCAAGACTCATCTGTTAGCATATTATGAATTTAAAAATTTATGTCAACAATCACTGCAACTGAACTATCAATAAATAAACGTTTGGTCGTCTGAAAAATTCAAAGAATGAGAAACAAAAATAAAAAAGTATAGCGAGAGAAATATGTGAAAGCTAAAAATTCCTCATATATATATATGCAAATAAGTTTCTTTCGCTGCAGACAGTAAAGTGATTTGAGAATATCCTATAAAAGATAAGGCTCGAACTTTTAAAGATTTATAAAGGCAAGTCTCAAAAAAGCACTTTCAAATATACTTTCCAGAATATATTTTTATCAAATATTATTTCTCTTTTTCTTCAAATAAACTTTCGTTCTGTTTCCTTATTTTCTGCAGAAAATTCTTTCAGAAGGCACTTTCTGTATATTTCGGATATACTTTTTTTTTCTTAGCATTAGATGGGCTGATGGTAGGATTCTTAATTTCATGGAGGGTGGGCTGAGATGAGCCTTAATTACACTACATGCTATCTTGATGAATAATGTATTTCTGTTCGTTAGTAGGTCACAGAACTTTCACATAGAACTATAAGATGGATAATCGTAAGAGTGGCCTAAGGCAGATGATGAAATGGAGGTCAGAGAGGAGATAGAGTAGTTAGTGAAGGATGGTTATAGGGAGCGGATTAATGGAATACATAGTATCATGTGAAGTAATATATTTCTGCTCGCATTGATAAACCTTAAAACTTTCCCAAAGGAAGGTAAGGCGGTTTGTTTTTAGAAGTTGATTTAAGGAGAGAATGGAGGGTACGGTAAGCTTGAAGAAAGGGTCTATTAAAGGGTCTATCTGCGGAACTTCCACTAGCCCTCTTGGGGTAAAATTATTCTTTTTAACTGTACGTTCTGTTGAAATTGCGGTGCTCATCTCATATGGCTGTTCTGCGGCCTTACAGTGAGTCCCAAGTCATGTTGGGATTCCCGGCAATGAAAGAGGCAAACAAAAAGCCAAAGATGGAGCCGTGTCGGCTCAACCAGAAATTCCGTTGACCCTCAGAAGAGCAAACAGCATCGTCTTCACATACATTGACAAATATACTGCAATGACCCAAAAAACGAAGAGTTTTGGAAAGCAATGTGAAACTTTAGCCACTGTGGGCCCAATTCTGAGGCACCTGGAGAGAGACGAGGCTGTTGCCCGCTTTCGCCTAACTACCGAACATGACTATTTGGAAGTATACCTCCACTGGCTTGGCGTGGCTGCTAACGAGGCCTGTCCACTTTGCGGCCATGCCAGAATGGATGACAACCACCTGCTTCAATGCATCAAACTCGATGAATACCCGGCTGATGACATCATCAGTCGGTACTGGGAGTGAGTGAGTGAATATTAACGTCGCACTGTTCAGCTACAAGAGGGCTTTTGGCGACGGACCACGTAATTTTGAAACATGGTCAAGTGACGTGGACGACACCTGAGTTGGTGTTGTGTGAAAATTAGGAAAGGGGGTCCCTCTCCTAACTACCACACCAACGGGAGGACGTTTCAGCTTTCGACAGATTTAGCGTGCATCGCTGCCCTACAGGCGGGTCTTTAGTGGTACTGGGCTCGAACTAATGACATGCCTGCCATGATCCGATACCTTGACCATTGGGCTACCGCAGCCCTTTCGAAACTGGGAGGTTCGGCGTCAAATGGTTAAGAAGCCAAGCAGGGCGTTGGATAAATAATAATGTTGAAAAGGTTCCCTCGAAGAAGACGGGATTTAGTTAAACGAGTTCATCTATTTAAGCGCTGGAATTTGTGTACGCGAGGTTGATAGATGGAACATAGTTGATAGTTGGGGATTAAAAGTGATAAAATTGTGAACAGGATTTACGACCGGAGGTCTCATATTTAAGCAAGATATTTACAGAGAATTGAAGCGTAGGAGTCAAGAGTGCTCCAAGAGAGAGTAAGTTAAGTAAACTTTAACTATCTGTTAGAGCAATAGCACAGGCTTAAGGCGACTAACAGTTATTTATATTAAATGTATTTCCTACTCTTCGTTGATTAAGTAAAAAGGATGAATAAAATTGAGTTTTAAACTTGATATGGCAGATCTTTGCTCAAATCCCCACACACCAACAACCCGAAGTGGGTTGTTACAATATTACTAATTCAAGTGCCAGTATTTGACTACAGTCAGGGGAGTAGCTACCACCGTATCAGTCGTATCAATTATACAGGGCCTCCAAGCTACAGGGGCCCAACATGTGTAACTACAGTCCAACTATAACAGGGCTTTCTTTTCTAAAAAAGAGCCCCGAAGGAGTTTTGATACGGGGCCCACTCAAAACTAGCTACGCCAGTGATTGCTATTCAAATTTATGACGTTTTTCAACGACAGTTCATTGCGTAACGTCTGCAACACAGTATTATTATTAAAAATATTTTCATTTTTATATTAATACTGTAACATACATCTGTTGTATTTGAGGTTTAAAGACTGATTTCAATGCTGGTATTTTAAGTGGCACGCATATTTCACCCAGCAATTGGAACAAAATATTTGCCCACAAGCATTACCACGTAATATAAAGCATCATATACCTGCTAGATAACATCATAGCATGATATTTAAAGGTTTTTGTGTTACATATATTTTTCTAATAAACAAATCCACTTCTGTATACTGCTGAACCTTTATTATCTTATAAAACATTCTAATAATGATTAATTATATCTGAAACATTAATTATAGCAGTATCTGGTATGCTGATAAACGCAGTGCTTGTTTTTTTTTTTTTTTTTGGTTTAAATACATGAGTGTCACAAATATCCAGAAACTAAAAAAAAATATGAAATTTTTCCGCTCTTAATCGAGGAAATAAAAAATGGAATTCCTGTTTTGTGCATGTCATATAAACTTTTTTTTTGCTTCTTTTCCTGTAATATTGTTTTATCTAATTTTAAGAAGCTACACATTGGAACTTAGTAATCCTCCATCCAGACATATTTAATCGGAACTATTTCAAAAGTCATATTTGTCTTCACATAGAATTTGCGTTCGTATAAGTCTTATTTTCATATTGATACTGCAGTGCTTACTCCTAGACATAATTTAAACATAATAAATCGAAATAGGTTCAAAAAGGAAAAAAGTTCGGGAATAGATATAGAACCACTTTATATAAAAATTTATTTGAAAATATTGCACGAAAGATGTATACATTCTGCATTATTTTCATTGAGTATTTCAACTTATGAGATTTTTTTTTATTTTACATGAATTTCTTTAAACAAATAAATAAAAATAAAATATTTTTATAACACTAGTTTTCGTAACACGAAATATTTTCTATGCGTCACTGATCCTGCAATGCAAATATATCAACCGAAAACAATAATAATGAATTGCGATAGCTATTGACGTGTCAAAACTGAAAGGTATATTTTAATTAAATATTATTATGTCTGAACCTATCAGTTTAGATATATTGTCTTAATCCATACGTAAACAGTAACCTAGTCCTAACACAAACTCATGTAAAAAAAATTTCGAAATAATTAGTAAAGTTACATTTTTCTTTTTTTGTCTTGTATAAGGCTTAAAACGAAGTTAAACATTTAAGACTCTTTTTATCCAATATTCCTAAATGGTAGAAGCGCTTAGAAAAATAGAAAAATGTTCTAAGACAAATGTATTTGAATTTCATTAAAATATAGCTTGTGATAATACATTGCTAATATCTTTTTGAAATTCCCGAAAAAAAAGAAAAAAAAAACATTTATGGTTCTGTTTTTGATGTTTCATACTTTAACCCTTTATCTACCGACGGTACTTATAAGAGTACCACTTACTTTAAAATTACATAGAATAATCATTTTTACGAATACTCTGACGATACTAAACAGGAATGTTCTTTTAAATCCACCCTTCCAAAATATAGGACAGCACGGGTTCTATGATGGGTATTTTAGAGGGGAAGGCGATTAGTTTTATAGCAGAAGTTACATTTTCAGCTAACGGCGTTCTCAGCGAATTGCGAAGATAGTCATTTTTGTTTGTTCCGAAGAAGTACTTAATGTCAAAAGGTAAGTGCCTTATTTATTTTTTTTTTGTATGTTAATGATCTTAGAAATGATTTGACTATTTATTTTAAGTGAACAGTGTGTATAATTAATTTTACAGTTGAATATCTTTAATTAATTAATTATCTCTAACGTATTAAATTTCCCAAAGTTAAGTATTTTTTTTGTGTGCATATCCTTTAATTTTCAATGTAATGATTAAAAAAAAATATTTGCATGAAAACAATTGCAGTAAATCATATATAATGCCGTAGATAAAGGGTTTATCTTAATTGAATTTTTAGCTTAATATGTTAAAGCAAATTTGTATATATATTGATTCCATTTAGCATCCTCCCTTATAATCAGTACATCTCCCTTCGAGCCTCAATATAAGGAACTTTTGAAAATGAAATCGAAATTTCATTCATTTAATTAACATATTTGAATTGTAATACTAGTATATCGTTTTTAAGGAGGTGTTCGAAAGCTAAAATCTTATTTTTTTTTGACAATTTGAGATATTTACATTTTCAAATTGTATTGATTTTAACCTTTCTAAAAACACCTTACTTTAACCTCTAGGATAGTTAAAAGCCCTTAAACCTACTTTTAAATAATCGTTGAAACACTGGGCCACGCCCATTTGAATGGCGAAAAATGTAAACAAAATACTTCGTTTTTGCATGAAAGTTGTGAACGCATGATATAAACGAAAACATTTATCTTTTATTGTAAATTGAGCCTTTTATGTTTTTATTTCCTAGCCGATTAGAAGTCTCACTGTATACATTAAAATCAATTTATATCAAAATATAAATTTTGATGTTCGATGTACCTTTTCTGAGAAACTACTGTTGACAGGACAGGTATGTAAATTTTTATGATATATTTATAATGATGGCTAATATATACTGAAATGAGATTTTTGTAAATAACTCAAAAATATTTATTTTTTACAAATTTTTTTTATGTGAAAAATGGATCAAATTTTACTATGTTTGATAAAATATTTTATAAATTATGAAAAACACTTAAAATTAGCTAAAAGCTCATTTCAGTATAATGAGAAAAGTATACTTTAATTGTATGAAAAATTTCAAACATGTACATATAACAGATTTTGAGAAAACAGCCAAATTTAACATTGTCGGTATATTATAAGATTTCCTACTCCCTTTAAAATTTTAGAAAAATTTATTTTGATTCACCAAATTTTTTTTACAATCTTTGCCCCAAGACCGAAAAAGTTTGCCTAGCCCAGTCCTATGACATACGGATGTATTCTGTATAACCGCACAAGTACATATACATATTGGTACATTTTTTCTGCATGAAAAACACATTTCTATTTTAAATAAACCCAAACAGAGTTGTAATTTAATTTCCATATTTCAGGGGAAAAAAGGTGTTTGTAAAACTGCTTATCGTTTCTTTCTCACTTTCCTATTGTATAATCTCAACACAAAAACATATTTAAATGAAGAATAGAACCAATATAGTTAGCTGAAAAATTGAATAAATATAATCTAGAAACTTCTTTTATTAGGTTCGCAAAGGTTCGCAATTTAAAATTCTTAACTGGATAACATTTTAAAAAAGAAAATGTTCTTAAAGCTCATTATTTTTCTCTTTTATTTCTTATTTCTGATCCCAAAAATTTTCCATGAGATGATTAAATAAATAAGAAGATATTTAAAAAAAATGGTTTTAAACCTTAATAAGGAAAATTTACGGAAAAATAAATAAATCTTTCTTCTTCCATTGCTCTTTTCAAAATATAAGAAGAAAAAAAAAAGAGTTGGACGAAAAATATTTTTCTTCAACTCTTTAAGTTTTCATATTTTTCAAATAAATTAATGTTCCAACGTCGAAGTACAAAATGAAAAATGTTTGTTTGAGTTTCAAATAAGTTATTTTTCGTTTTCAATGAATTTCAGTTTAAATAAAGTACACGGAAGAATTATTTCGACTGAGTCAGCCCTTTCTTAACGATCATTCAATTATCATACATTAAATGACGTTCAAGAAATGCTTACTGCTCTTTGTCGTTATTTATCATTAGAAGTTGTTTAAAGTCTTTAGAAAAATCATGCATCATTCGGACCCTAATTAAGCTTCGAAAACTCTGAAATAAATGTTTATTAAAGGCTCTGCCATTGGTTACTTTTGAATAAATGAAGATGCATTAATAATGGCACAGACGATTTATTAAGATAATTAACAACCTTTCATTTCGGTTTGGATTTGTAATTGTAATAAATTGAATAACTTTGAATAACAATATATTTACATTTTAAAGTATCAAAACGGAAAATAGTCTTTCGGACATAAAGCTAATGATATCTCCACGTATTTAAACAGGAAATTTGGGAGAAAAATTATTGTAATCGTAATGGGGTAAATTCATGTAAAGGCTTAGTCACATGATACCTGTAGTCATGTGTTTCTAGCCAATCAGTTCATGCACTTCGCTATTGCCAATTTTTGCTTTTTGCAGAAACTTCTCTTTAAAATGTGCATATTTTTCACCAATAACAACGCACAAAGGTAAACAAATAACACTTAATTTTAAAATACACGTAAAATGGAAAATTATTTAAAATTTTGACTAGGGGGGAAAGGTACCCCTTGTCCGCCTAAAGGCAAACTAAACCCCATTGTACAAATTATACAACTCTGTTCATATTCATTGCTCAAATTGTACAACTGTAATTTTCATGTATTTAGTTCAATTTTTTCTCCTATATATTGTAAGCAGAAAAAATTTTTTCAAGTGTGGATCCTGGCATTTTAATTTGTATTTCAATTTAGTGCTACTTCAAAAACAATGTTCCAAACCACAATTTTTCTAAATTGCTCTGAGTTTTTATTACGCCTTTGCTTCTGCATCTTGACACTTAATATAAATATGTAAATACATATGGCAGAATCTTAGCATTTGTAATTCTTTAAATAATTAGTTTTAATCCATTAATTTTTATTAATTATATTTAAATTACTGTATTGTCACCCAAAATAATCATGTATATAGAATTTCAGCTCAATTGAACGCTTTAAAATGTATTTTATTAAAGATTGAAAATTCCACCAAGAGAAATAAATAAATATAGAGAGAGTGTGAGCTAATAGTAGGAATTGAAAAATGTGGTTTAAGTGGGATCACAAATACTAGCTTTAGAGAAAGCACAGAAAATATTTATTACAAAGTATTTTGCAAATATTAAACAAAAATGTTGA
This sequence comes from Trichonephila inaurata madagascariensis, assembly GCA_019973955.1. Taxonomy (NCBI): domain Eukaryota; kingdom Metazoa; phylum Arthropoda; class Arachnida; order Araneae; family Nephilidae; genus Trichonephila; species Trichonephila inaurata. The sequence goes on along the minus strand of BMAV01027527.1, from coordinate 101,232 downwards.
ACAAAAACGAGTCGTTGGCTTTCAAAAAGCATGGATCGAAATTACAAGTTGAGTGTTTTGAAATATTTAGCGATTAACTTGATATTAAAAAATGATGAACTACACAAATATTTTAAATTTAGTTTTGTAAAAATACAGTGACTCTGAAAATTAAACATATTCAAGTTCCAATCTATTGAAAGAACTCGTATAACACCTGAGAAAATAACTAAGTTCGTTAAAAGAGCCAGTATCACACCACATCCTTTCATACGATAATCTAACATTTGTTCGCTAAAAATATCACCTCGCACATTGTAACATTTGATCGCCGTGGAAATATATACTTGCTTCTTAACACATTAATTAAAGATACATATTTAATGTAATCGCATTCATCAAATACATAATCCTCCACGAACTTCTCAAAGTAAACTTTTGATGCAATGGAAACTTTTCGAACCAGATTTCCTGTATTCAGAGCTATGGAGAACATTAATTATTTACCCTTCACAAAAGCTTGTCTCATTAATTACTTCACCACATTACACAGTGCTTAAATTTATGGTGAGCGACTGTGATAACTCTTGCACGAGCGCTAGTAAAGGTTTGAGCAGGGTTTTTTTGTATTAGCAGAATGGCAACAACATTCGTTCCAAGCGGTGATGCTATTTTGATTCGTTACACCAACATGGATATTAAAAGAGTGGAACTAATTATAGTACCCTTTCTCTCCCCCTTTTTGTATTCGTGCATCGCATTATCGTTAGCCAGTGGTCAAGCGTGTGTTTCAAGGTCCGGTAACAGCACGCATGTGTCACCCTTGGTTGATCAGAATAGCGTAAAAATCGTTTTAGAATAATTGGGTATTTTCCGCCTTTTTTACCTGGAATTTTTTTCTTGGCTTGTTTTCAAATGCCATATAATTATTTTTTCGATATTTCGAACGCAGTTTAATGAGCATTAAGTAGTTTTGAAGCAATGGTTTCAATTTCCCTTATTTACTATGTATTTACATACTTAATAAATTAAAAGACAAAAAAAATGCAAGCTCATATTAGTTGTATTTTAATCATCAATATCGAATTAGGCGACGTCTCAAACCGACTCAAACTACGCTAATTTTAATGAAATGTTGCTTGATTCTTTCAATTTGTGACTGTAATCAATAGCAAGGGTATTGTTACGTAGATCCGGGTTCAAGGATTTTATGCAAAACAGTCACAAAGAAAAGTAACAGTTCTTTGAGAGTGATATGAATTTATTATCGGAAATCCAATCCTTTAAATACAGGATTCCGCAGCAATATTCACAGAGTAAATCTCCGAAGGTCTTCACACCTTCAACAGCAATCAAGCACAATTATCAGTGTTTAAAATACACGTATGTAAAAGATTATTCAGAAGCACAGCCGAGTTAATCAAAACAATGCTCACTACTCGCTGGTTGAATCAAGACTAACTATTACAGCTAGCACCACTATTATAAACCTATTTATAAACCCGGGGGAAACTTCTAGAAAAATCCGCAAGCGTCATAGAGCGTGAAATTAGTGGAAAAATTTCTAGAAGAATCCAAAGGGTCCCAAACTCACCAACATGATCGCCAAAGTCACCAAATTAGCCGCCAACTCGGTCGCCAAAAGTGACGTCAACTTGGCTCTATCGCCAAGATTTCACCGAGTTCTCATTGAATTGCCACTATAGCGTAAGCGAAGGCGTTTGCTTGTGAATATTACAATTTTAATATACAATAAATATAACAGAGTAATATAAATGCTTTACACATCCAAATACAAATTATTTACACTATTTACACAAAATTCGTAACAGTATGAAAGATCAAGTTAATGAAAAGAATCACAGTGCAGCTGAGTGAAATTTGTGGTAACAGTAGCTAATGATGTGTTGGAGGGTGTCAAAAGAGGTAATTTTAAAATAAAGATGCTTTGCAAACAAAAAATTGGTTATGATTGTTATAGACAGAAAAGAACAAATTTTGTGCCATCTTTTGAGAAACTTGTCTGGGGTTAAGAGTGCAATATTTTTCTTTTTATGGAGAGTCAAAGTTAGGTGACATACTTTTCTCAAACCCCGACTCACAAACAAACAATGCTAATTTTAACTAAACAAGATAAGTTTTTGAGATCAATTTGTGATTGTAATTAATAGTAAGGCTATGTTATATTACGTTAGTAAAAAAAAAACTACTAACTGAAACTGAAATGTGTGGTCACGGTGTGAGAGGCTCGGACCTGTCTCGGGCACCTAAATGTGTGGGGGGTAGGGAAGAAACACTCGGACATGATAAAATTATTCTATTTATTTACCACACAAAGACCAGACGCAATTTCAACTACTAAAAGAAAGAGAATGTCTCAATGCTAACCTCGAAAGGGAAACAACGATGGTAAAATGTGAACGAATAGGAAACTATCAAACTTGATCCTTACCTTAATAAAGGATCCAACCCATCATCCGATTAAATCTAATATTAATTCAATCTTAGTGAACAATCGTTACTTTAAAGTTTCCTCCTAGTAAGAATCAAATCACTATAATTCTAATATTATACCTTCAATAACAATCTCACCCGACTCGAGTATATCTACTCTCTCTTCAAGCTAGGAACCTCAACTATATATATATATATATATAGTACGTTAATTTAAATATCACGATTCTCTTCTTCCAAAGGGTTGGTTGTGAATAACGCGAATGGATAGCCCAAAGATTTACCAAGAGGATTAATTGAAGAACGCGTATAGATCCGTCACAACAGCATCTAATGATGTAAAGGAGGGTGTCAGTTTTCCACATTTTCAAAAACACAATGAAAATCGCTTAACACGAATCTGAAGGGACGGAAATACTTTTTCGTGTTAAAAGAATTTCGTGTTACAGGATATTGCAAATATATAAACAAAATTAAGTTTATTAGAGTTGATTTTATTTACATATAGATACATACTTATGCTTGTAGTTAATAAAAATCAATGAAACCAAAACATTCACAATAACTTAAATAAATTTAATACATCTTTTTGGGGAATTGTGAAAAGGGTATAATATCTCACACTGTTTTAATTTCAACTCCTAAAGACTTTTTGTACAATTCATATGAAATAAGAACAAGCCAATACTGTAAGAAAAAAATAATGCACGACAAAAAAGAGGAGTAAAGAAGGAAGAGTTTACAAATGAAAAAAAAAAGATGTTTAAATTTAACAACCGCAAACCTAATGTAGGGACATGTATTTCGATTTTCTGATTCACTTCCCCATTCTATCGTATTAGGTGAAAACATTTCCTTCTTTTATTTCGTCCATTTTTTCCTTCACGCGCTCATTTCCAGCACAAATTAATTGTACCTTTTTCACTTTTGTCCAACATGCAGACTGCTCTGATGAAAACAATGAGGATAATGGGCACCAAATTCGCGAGGAAGGATCGGTATTTAGACGTTAATTGAACCATAAACTTTCACTTGGAAATGAGTTTATCAGTATATTGACTCGAACATACCCTGAAACGCTTTCATAAAAGTGTGTAAAGGACTTGGATCTAGAACATAGAATCACTAAATCTTACGGCAACATGCTACTAAATTTTAATGCAAAATATTTTAATGAAACTTTTCCGCATTATAGACTCAATGCTTCTACAGCAGTGGTAAACATTAAGTCGATCGCGATCTATTGGTGGACTGCCAAGACATTTTGGGGTGACTACCTGAGGGAGAGAGGGAATATTAACGTCGCACTATTCAGCTACCCGAAGGCGACAGACCTCGTAATTTGGTGACCACCTGAAGATTAGCAGTCAATAATTATATACCGGAATATTCAAGATTAGTTGACAGAATGCAGACTTATTCTTCTACTGACTGTAACTACGAGAACTAACTTTAGATGAAAATGTTTTATTTTATAATGTACTTTGAATTACTTGATAATAAATGCATAATTTGATATTATTATAATAGCAACTATTATTATTATGTTTGCATCTTCCGCTTTGCTTTAATCGCGGTTTTAAAAATGTAATTTAGTTTGTTGTATAGTTCTGTAGCTAAGTATATATTCCGTATTTATTGTTAAGTTATTATAAATATCGTAGACCTTTTTAACTCACCTCATCTACGCCATTAGGTGGACCGCACCACTTGAAAAAATTAGAAGTAGCCCGTACCCTGGAAAAGTCTGCCCAGCCCTGTTCTAAAGTGTGGTTGTATGGAATGAAACCGACGTTTGAGTAGGAAATACAATGGGATTTTGGAATTCTCACTTTAAAGTGGTATGAAGCTTTAGATCAGTGAATTCCAAAGTGTTCTATATCGACCCCCAGGGGTCTATGATGACTTGTAAGGACGGAAAAATAAATTTGGGGGGTCCATGAGGTATAAATGGGGTTTACGTTAGTGGCTCTCATTAAACCAAATCGTGACTTTAAATTAAAAAAAAAATTAATGAAATGAAAACCAGATTTTACTATTTAACAGATTTATTTACTACATTTAATGAGGTTAATTTACAACTACCAGGTGACAGCGTACATTTTATTAAAACAAGGACCATCATTTTAGCGTTTATTGCCAGATCTAAGCTAAAGGAGTACAGAATTGGACAATGCGAATTTTCCCACTGTCTCAAATGGCCACAGACAATCTGCCAGGAAAAGAAGTTCAATACACATACAAATGCCCTTTATTCAAATTTTGAAACTAGGTTTGAGAATTATTTGATTATGGTCATTTACACAGAAGCAATGAATTAATTTGGTCACACTGAAAAAAAAAAAACGGTCATATTACAAGAAGCGCCAACGGAGATCCTAAAGTAAAATTTGAAAACGGATGTCAGCAATTTTGGCTTTAAAAAAAGATATCTGTTATTTATCCCGAAGTAAGGAATATTGTGAGAAAGTTTATAATTTCTTTACCTTCTGAAGAGTTTCATCACAGTTGCCAACCTCCAAAATAAAAAAAAAGAAAGAAAAAGACTGGAAGCTACTAAAACCCAGGAGATTTAGGTTTAAACATGGCAAGATGTTTTGATTTTGTTATATATTGATGCACCAGTTTCATCTCTCTCACTATATACATTTATTTTTTGATCAGTTACTTTATGTATTAATTAAATTTCAATTTAATTAACATGTGTTTGTGTGTGTTAAGTTTTAAACACTATATTTCAATACAATTAGAAACTTAAATCTTATTCAAATGAAGAATTTTGTTCGTTATTTACAGCCTCATTTTTTGCTGTTGATGATGTTACAAATTCTGTTAATAGTGTAGCTTTTCTTCTTTTATTTCTCAAGCTGCTTATAAAATTCTTGATATTCCACTACACAAAACTTAAGAATAACGTTTAAATTTTTATGCACACGCTAGTTCAGGATCATAAGTAAGATAACGTTGTTCCATACCAATAGCAAATTGCAGGCCTTCACGAATTATATCAGCTGTTAATAGCGTAATTTCCCCTCTTCCTCATTATCGACTTCTTTATTATCATAAACTGTCATAAATTCGATCAATTCGTCCTCATCCAAGGAGCACGAATCCCCAAATTTTTTCGGGATTCATACTAGAACAAAAAATTTGTGTAAAAAAGAAAGAAAAAATTCGTTGAATTCGTGTGCCGTGTTATTTTAAATCCGTTTCTAAAAAAAAAGGGTTGAGTGTACAGAATTTTTTTTCCATAAGTTTCATTTATTTTCCACAACTGTATAAAGAAAGCTTTACTCTTAGAAAACAATAACGTAAAAGAAAATTTCAATATTTTGATAGCTGTTTTCACAGTCAAAAAATTTACATAAACGTGACCTTTTGGCGCGTGTGATCATTTATTGTTCTTATACAATACAACGCAAGAAAGAAATGAACTACCATCGCATGCATCACTGCTACTTCGATATTTCCATAATTACACTGCAAAACGTCAACAGCTCGGATATGCGCGTCTAAAGAAAAAGAAGCCTCCAACAAAAAGACATTATATGAATTAGGATAGACAAATTCAATTGACAGTGTCAGTTAAAGTGCAGAACAGAGGGGCCCCTTGGCGATGTCAATTTTTTTGGTGACTGGAATTGATCGCCAAGCAATTTAGTTAATCGATAAGTGTTTTTGGCGACCGGAATCGATAGCCAAGCAACGTAATTTAACGATACGTGTTCCGAGAAATTACAATTTTTAATTTTGCAATAAAAATAAAGAAATATTAATGTGAAATAAAAAATGTTTGTAAAGCTATCAGTAATGCATAAAAATAAAAAAAAAAATTAGTAAAAGGAAATCGTAAATTGGAATATTAAAGAAAAAGGTTTATCTGGTGTAGAAATAAACTTCAAAATTATTTCCTAAATCACCGTGAATTCTAAAAGTTTGTATGGTAATAATGAATGTCATACGTCTATCAAATGTGCATTAGCAAATCTAAAACTCGCGGAAATATATATTCAAAAAATATCCTGGTATTAACGAAATTGTGCAGGATTGCAACATATGGATAACACTGGCAACGAATAATACATCAATAACATTGCAACACTGGGATGATGAGGTAAAAATATGATATTGATACTATAAAGCAGCAGTTCTTAAACTAGGGTACGCGGAGCTCTAGAGGTCAACAGCGTCTTTCTAGGGTGTTTGTGAAGGTCTTGTATCAAATGTTAAGATTTCTCTCTTTAGCAGAATGTGAAAGGCTTCGTGGAAAATTTGAAAGATGTATTATCCTAAACTAGATCACTAAATTGTCCCCAATAAAAATGTTTGCTAGAATATGTATTTCGATCCAGAATATTAATTCAGTTTTTTATTTGTTTACAACTTAATAGACACTACTAAAACTTAATATTTTCCAAAAATATATAGTAGAAACTAATATGCAATGATTAAACACAATTCTTATAGACAGCCAATACGATAACAATGGAATCCAACTCGATCTCCTAATGGAATTGAGCCTGTATTATTTATTTATTTGAAACTAGTATTTTGTAATATTTTTATATACAGATACAATTAGATGTTTTCTGTTTTCATAAAGAAAAAAAAAGAAAAGTTAAAAAAAAAGTCTGTATAATTAACAGAGGCAGTCTTAGGACAATTGAGAAACAAAATCACTCAGTCATATATTGAGAGTCAGGGAAGGGGGGTTAAAAATTTTAGGAGACCACGAAGAGGAGGAGAAACATAAAGGGGGCCCCGGCGATCGAAAGTTTTGGAACCGCTGCTGTAAGTTATTTTTTAAAATTAAATATCATCTCCCCACCAATTCAGGTTTTATACTAGAGTATTTCACAAAAGTAATTTTAAATTTGTCACTGGTTCTTTTTTCCGTTGAAATTCATAATTATTGACAGTTGTGACATAAACCATCTTAAAAATTTCAAAACATTTCTAGACGGTTCAGAAATGGTTGATTAGCATTATTTGCTGCAGCACTACACTTGATCATTCGGTTCAGACAGCTACATGATAGCACAGCTGTGAAAACATTATGAAACGAAAATTTCCTGAAAATTGATTTTATGGCCTTTCTAAGAGGTAACAACGTTTGCTAACTCTTTTTGTTTTTTAATAAATCATTTTAAACATTACTTGCTGTACTTGTTCTTATGTATAAATACAATTAATCGATATAAAATGTAGTTGGTTGCAAAAAAAATTTGAAAATACTATGTAATAGTCAACTGTTTTAAATGAACGTTCTTCCAGAAAAGCATTCTCTAACTTTTTTTATCCCAAGGAATACTTCCCAACTCTACCTTAAGGCTTCCAAGATTTATTCAATAGCACAAACAAAAACATGCAATTTGTAATACAATGTTAATATTTACAACAATCAAATATTAACAAATAATGTATATTTTAAATAATGTTTTATTAACTAAAAGCAGCGTTTCTCAAACTGTGGGTCTCACCCCCCTCCTTAGGGGGGCTTGATAACCTTACGTGGGGGGGGGGCGAGCATATCGAAAACCAGAAAATAAAAGATTTACAACAATTATCAATTTACTGAAAGGAAGCAAAGTAAAATACATTCGAACATAATAAAAAATAAAATACATATTCACACTGATATAAGATACTTATAAATGTACCAGTTCGGTAAAAGTATTTGATAATTTATCAATAACGAATTAAAAACATGTTTAGTAAAATTACTAGTGACTTCCATGGGCTTGTCTTATACAAAATTATATACAAAATATAATACTTATTTTGAAAATTCGTTCTGTTTATAACTAAATTCGCATTATAGCTTTGGCATCGAAGTACATTATTATTGCATTCAGTACAGTGTTAATGTATCGGTGGGGAGGAGGAGAGGCGATGAAAACTATGATTGGAAATTGGATGGCCAAGATTGAAAGTTTGAGAAGTACTAATTTAAAGGGTTATAGTTCTAAAAGTATTCTATTTTTCAATTCCTACTATTAGCTCACACTCTATTTATTTATTTATCTTCGGAATTTTCAATCGTTTATAAAATATATTTTAAAGTGCTCCATTGAGCTGAAATTTTGTATACATGATTATTTCGGATGACAATACAATAATTTAATTAAAATTTATTAATTTTAATTGATTAAAACTAATTATTTAAAGAATTACAAATACACAGCCACGTTGGAATCATTTTTGGCGACTTAACGACCCTTTTAGCGACTTGTGTCAAAACTTAAAAATGTTTTTTCTCGCGTCTTAAAGCATTCAGTTCAACTGAAATTTTATAGACACGATTGCTATGGATAACAATACGATACTTAAATGATAATGAATAAAAATTAATTACCACTTAATGTTGTGATTCTATCCTATGCATATACATATTTATATTAATTGTACCTATTTAATAAAAAGTAGCGAAAATAAAATTTTTCTTTGTTGAACTAAGTAGGAATTGATTTAAAAATTTTTTTATATTACTTGTTTCCTTCAGTTTGGAATAATAACTCTAAGAAATGAGTTTAAAACATTTCAGGTAGTTTTTGTTCTAATGAATGGAAAATAAAAAACTTGGTATTTTTTAACAAGTTAATAAGATAGCCTATAAAATGAAATCCTAAAAAAAATTGTCAATTTTTGACGAAATTCGCGATTTTAGGGTATAGTCGGATACCTTAACAGCCAAAAATGTCAAAACCTTTTTCCAGATGTTCCATTTTTAACTAATAGCCATGGAAGCTAGCATGGATTGAAAACAGCAAATAAATATTTTCGAAAAAAACAGAAGTACACAGTAAGTATAGAGATCCAAATAAAGTGTAGGATTCTTTAAATGAATAAATCTGTACATAATAATTATACAAAATAGTGATTAGTATTGAAATTATACGCTCAAAAGACTGCAGATTCCCAAATTGAGATTTTCCTCTACGAATAATGATGTTCGAAAGAAAATCGATCGTGTCTGGGAAATCATGGAAGATGGTTTAATACATGTCTGCTGTAAAGAAGATATTCCTCCTCCCCTTCCCCCAAAAAAACTTGGAGTACGGATGTTTCTTTAAATATTTAAGATTATTTGCTTTAAAATGCTACGGAAGTCGGACTATAAAAGTTTCATAAGATAACATAACTGAAGACATCTGGAGAAAATAAAATGAATAGCAAATTTTCGATATCGTAAATAATATTCAGTCTTTTACCATTATATATAAACGTACATATCAGGAGTTACATACCCGCATCCCTGGGTATTTCATGACGTTGAATAACTGAGTGTTGTTTTTAAATTATTGTGATTACTATAACCTAGCTTTAGGCCTTCGAATGTATTGAAAAACATTTTTATAGCTCTCGTTTCTCGATTTAAAAATGGCAGAACCTGAATTTATAAGTCGAAAATATATTTACCTTAACCCTCTTTCTGAGTCTTTGGGAGCCAGTTTCCTCAAATCCCATTCTTAGCGGAACTCTTCCAATAAAAGTAGCATGTAATTCAAATTTCATATATGTAGGCCTAATAGTTCAAAAACAAGAATATTTGTCTAAAACGCCCCTGCAACCCTCCTTGGAAATCTATTTCTACAAAGCTCATTCATAACGGATATATACGTGACAAAAGAAACACCCCTACCAAGTTTCAAGTTTGTAGATCTAATAGTTCCGAATGTTTATTAAAGTCACACTAAAAATAAACACAAACGCAATTGCCGACTCGCCCAATTATTTTGAACCTCGATCTAGCGATGAGAGCGACACCTGAGATGCAACCCATCTCCAAACTACCACATCGATTCGAGTCTCGACAGTTTGACAGGTATCTGCTCCTCTAGACGGTGGGTATTCAGTAGCTCTAAGGCAGGGGTGGCGAACCTTTATGGATCAACGTGCCATTTTTTTAAAGTGTTTAATGAGGTATAGACGTGCCGTCAAATAATTTTGGGAAAATAATAAAACTGAATACTATCAACACAAAACTATTTACTGCGAAAAAATACTTTTTTTACTGTATAGTTATAAATGTTTTAGTTATACGTGTAATTCAAATTAAAGTATCATTAGTGTGACTTATTTGTTATAGATTGGATGACAAATAACTTATTTTAGGATTGCAAGATGTTACTTTTTGTAGAATACATGCTGAATTGGAGTCGTCTGCCAAACGGTTTCTAAGCAATTAATTACTTTTGCTGTGGTTCACTCTTTCTGACAAGAGGGTTTGTGATTTGTTTCAAAATACCGTTTTACAGACGACTTTCTGCATACCACTATTACAGAACATAAAACACACACCTCTTTGTCGCCTTTACTAATAATGCCATGTTTCTCGATTCACCAAATTTGAAATTCTCTGTTACACTTACTATCTTGCACTTTTTGTTCTTATGCTGAACTAGTCATATTAAATAACAGTTAGAAATCGTAAAGATAACGCAGAAAGGCTTTCAAGTACAGTTGTATCAATGAAATTGACCATGCTATACGTAGACAAACTTTACATCATAAGCAATTGTAGTCTACGACGTAACTAAGGAAAGACAATAACAAACGAGTGAGCTCCCCGCGACCAATCACTCGCGTTTGTTCGTAATACTTCATTGTAAACTTTGTAATAAAATGCAAACCATTTCGATTACTGGCGTGCCAAAAATATTGTTTTGCGTGCCATCAATGGCACGCGTGTTACTGGTTCGAATCCCTGCTCTAGAATCTGAACTCAAGACATGCCAGCCTCTAGTTCTTCATCATAACCACTAGGTGATGAATGAGTGTGGGTCGCTTTTCTGCTTATATGTATCTGTAGAATAAATATTAGGTTTTTCTTTTAAAAAAATTCAGAGCATTCCGTTTGCTCAGATTTTGTATACTCTATCAATTAACACTAGAACGTCTGGGATTACGATTACCCTTAAACATCCACCAGTGTCGTTTCGACACCGCGATATATGAAATTTATAAAATAACTGTAATAACTAAATAATAGCATGGCTATTTTTCAGTAGGGTTTAGTTTTAAGACTTTTTATTCTGTGCATTTTCTTACGTGCTCTAATAAGTTGTCAATGAAAATAAGCCATGAGCTTATAACTAATTCATTAACATTGTTTCGCGAAGCTTGTTGGACCACTGCTTTGTCGCAAATCTGCCAGGAACATTACTATTATGCGGTATCCATTCTGTGCCATCCCTACTGACATATATATATCAGGATTTATTAGAATATTATCAATTTCATCTACACTTTCTTCAGATTCTTCGCGGTCCCTTTCACTCAATCTTATGTCTTCATCACAATCTAAATTAGAACAAGACACACCTCACCACCATCCGATTCATTCTCAGATAGCTCTCACAACAAATTAGCAATTTCATCAGGGCTTAGACCTTTACTATGAGTCCTCTCTTTCTGGGTGTCTGGTCTGTATTAGGTTCGAAAATCGAATGAAATTTTTTCTTATGAGCAGATAAGCAAATGTTATGTAACGAAACACTTAGACACAAGGATTTTAGCATAACTCATTTCCGCTGTGAACCCAAAAACATGGCATTCAAGGCCAAATAAATGTGCTATATTACTTCCGGAAGTTTGTTTTACTAATGGTATCTACTTAGTGAACTATCGTTTGCTGACCGACAGCTATTTATAACGATAAATTGCCTTGATGTCGAAACGACTCCAGTGGACGTTCTAGGTATATTTCGTTGAAAAATCTCTCCTAATTAACCTAAAACCACAAAACTGTTTCTGATTAAAAACTACGGAACTTACAAAAGGTATTCAAATTCCCTTCAAAATTGCGGAAAGGAGAACAAATTTAACAGATTTCGGTTTCCAATCGACACCGGTGGGCATTCTTCTAGTGTTAAAACACGGTTTTCATCCTTTCTTGAATCTTCTTGTATACGCAAAAGAAAGAAAAATAACACAGGAGACAATAAAAAAATCTACAGCTTCCAATTCTATTCCTTTGTGCGAAGGAAGAAAATGGCGATACATTAACATTATAAAAAGCACAACGCGGCGCTTTTTTGTGGCGATGTTTAATGGCGGTTTGCGGATGAATACATACACGACTCTGCTCACTCGTGCGTGCGAGCCATATTCTTTAATTACTACTCGCCCGCCGTACGCCAAATGCATGCCAGTGGGTTAAATTCATTTTCTTCGGCGTCGGAAATAGGTTCCACGAACATGTTCAAGGTTGTATGAGAATATGGGTAACCGTTCGAAAAACGTCCCAGAGTGAAGATGATAGTAATGAACCAACTTGTTCGAACACAATGCTTTTCGAAAATTAGAACTTAGGCAAACAGAATAATTTGAATGCGGAGCAATTTTGCTAATAAAAGACGATGGAGGTTTCTGTGCTAAAACTTTATTATGATTCAACCAACCGTAACGCGAGAATTATAGTTTTTTTCTTTTGGTGAGATTTAAACTTTCACAAATATTTGTGGTTATAAAGGGATGTGTTATGGGGACATGGTTCGATTTTTTTAAAAAAAGTATTTGATTTAATGGTTTTCAAAAATATTTTGGTTTTCTCCTTATGTATTTGTATTAGGTAAAGCAGTTTTTGAGCTCAAAATACCACAAAAAGCTATTTTTTTTAAAGAAAAATTTCAAAATTCATACAGTAACTTTAAAATACCACTAAAATTGACCAACGCACACGCAGTTTGATTTACGAGTACGTCAAACTATATATAAAAAAATTAGTATGGGTTTTGTGATAAAATGACTGATATTCGTGAAATACTTTTTTGTTATGAATGTTTATAGAAATTTCCTTAAAAAGTTTATAAATTGTAAATTCAGCTGTTTCTTTTAAAAAAAATAAGAATAGATTTGATTCCAAAATGCATACAAAATGTTGTTAAAAGTATTAATAGCAATAGATAGAAAAAATATCAAAGAATTTGGCACAAAAGAAAAAAGCATTTGAATTAAAAATAAACCTGTGGGGTTTTTTTCTGAGATTAATCAGTTTAAAGATTTTATTTGCAACTGAGATGTGAATAAAAATGATCGTAGTTCTCATAACTTAGAGCTTGCGAATTTGGTGAGATGGTAAACATAAATCATAAAAAAACATAATTTAGGTTTAAAAAAATTGATTTGATCTTTTTGATCGATTTTTGTTTCCGTTGATTAGTACTGTGTTTCCTTCAACTATAATTAAATATTTCGGATGAGAGAGAAAAATAATCGTAAGGTAAATAATTCATTCACAGCGTGAAAAATAATTATGATGAGAATTTGAAACACAATGTATTTTTTGTATAATCCACGTAGATTCCAAACATAATTTCCAATGATCCATATGAACAGTGCCAATTTAAGCCCATTTCGGGCCCTGGGCGCCGAAGATCTACAAGCCCCTTTGGCTCTGGAGAATCGAAATTTATTACCAGAAAATCTGGTTAAGTCCAGCTTATCCGAGCCCTCCCAGGTCCCCGCTCTAAGCGCCCATTTGATAAACTGGCACTGAATATGAACTGTTTCAATCGGCGTATTATCCAAGCTGTTATTACACATATAATTGATATCCTAATAACCAATTTAAAATATAAACCATGAAGATATTTAAGTTATAACGGTTTTTAATAGTCAGGATTTAACCATTAACATAATACAACTACTAATCTAGCAACTTGTGCTACTTTTACTAAATTACAATTGTCTAAAGTTTATAAAACAAAAATAATTAGTTTTGTTCTTGTGTATTAGCTTTCTTTAAAGATATTTTGTTATACTAATACCCTTATAATTAAGAGTATTTACAAGCATGTGGAAAATGCTGTTTATATATTACTCACTTGAATTCAGTTTTTTAATATTTTTTCCAATGGTTTATTAACCATAAAGTGCAATCGAAATATAAGAAAATCTTCAAAAATGATTGCTGTAAGCAAAAGTTTTTCAGAAGAGTCAAATAAATTAAATATTTTGTTGTCGATCATCATATATTTAATGCATTAAATTTTAGTTTCGTTTCTTTCCTTGTCGATATTTTTCACAAGTCCTACTATTAGATCACTCTCTGTATAAAGTAAGACCCCGCTTAACGCGGGGCATACGTTCCATCAAAGTTGAGCGTAATATGAAACAGCGTTAAACAAGGTTATCTCATCATGTAAATAATGGGGTTAAGGGAAGATGGGTAGAAAATTGGTCAGGTATTTTACCATTAAATGTATTATGTTTTTTATAACAATAAAACAAAAATTTCTTACAAATATAGAAACAAGATAAACAAATATACATATAAAAATAAATAAAATTCCAAGTCCGTATGTTTACATTTCAGATCATTGTCTCTTCAGTACTTCCAATTTTCTGCCTTTTTATAAAGAAGGTAGATTGGCTTAATGCATATTGCGTTCAATTTCGTCGTCAGTTCATATAGAAAGTCGTTTTTCCATTTCCTCTATTGCATTATTTCTAGAACAGATAATCCTAGTTGCAGAGCTTGTCGTAGTTGCAATTGCCAGTGACAATGTATTTTCTTTATTCTTAAGAATGGTCCTTATAGTTGAAGTTGCCAAATTCAATGCAGCACCAATTTTAGATTGACGTTCACCAGTATCTGATCTTCTAATCACTTGCATTCTAGTTTCTAATGAAATGCTTTTACTTGTTGCTTTATTTTCATGTTTTTTGATTATCAGTCATGATAAAAACTAAAAATCCTAATATTTGTCACCATAGAAATCATTATATCATAAAAATTTATACTTAAAATAACGTCAACAAATATTTGAAACGTTAAAAAATACGCTCATATAACACCGCAAGAAAGAAGAAAACACTGATAAACTGCTTCGGATATCGGATATCGGGAAGCCTAACGCTGCGTGCAATTTCGGGGAATCCCACAATTCAAATAAAAGAGCATTAAACCGAAACAGCGTTAAACGGGGTCCTACTGTATATTTATTTATATATTTATTTACCTTGTTCAAATTTTCAATCGTTTATAAAATACTTTCTATTCATCCAATCAAGTTCAAATACATTTTTTAAAACTTGTAGAGGATGACATTTGATGTTAATACAAAGTTTTTCAAATATTAATTAATTTAACTTTAGTAATTACTGGTTTTTGACGTTAGCTTAGATTCGTCTCTATTGTTGTAACAATGTAGCTGGTAAAACAAAGACAAAATTTGGAGTCGAAAACCTGTTTTTCGGCCAAACTAGCTAAATCTGGTGTATACTGTTACAACAATGCAGACAAATCATGCTCTTTTTTCAACTCCTAGTATTAGTTCACTCTCTCCCTATGTCTATGTATATATATTTTGAATGATATATATTTGAATAATATATATCATTCAAATTTAATAAAATACTTTTTATTCATCCATTTAAAGTAGGAATTGACTTTAAAAATTTGTTTTATATTACGCTTACAGAACTTAAAAAGAAATTTCGCCTCGGAAAGAGATTATTCAGTTATATTTTTATGTCTTAGCTTTAAAAAGAGTTCAAACAGAGATTTTTGAACTCTACTAAACATTCTTTTTTGTAACACTAATTTTTAAACAGACTAGCTAATTGAAATCTCGCTCTCTCTTTATATCACGCAAAAGAAATTTATATTCAAGAAAGCTGAAAAAAAATACAATCAAGGGCAATTTTGGTCACAAATAATTAGTATAACTAAATTAGGCACTTTTCCGTTTCGCCGGAACAGGCGATAAATTCGCCAAAAATGATACAGCCGACGCCAAACGAAATATTTCGACTTGTAACCTTTTACTACCATATTTTCAAATAAGTCAAAATATTTTTTTAGCAGTAACTTCTTTTTCATCATACATGAAATATAGATGAAAAACTAATGATAACTAGTATTTATTAAAAAAAATTTATGTTTATATTGTGTATTATCGCCAAAAAAAAAGCTTGCTTGGTGAGATTTGCGCAGAAATGGAAAAGTACTAAAAATTAGTAACTAAAGTATTATTTGTGACTAAGTTTATATGTTAATCTGCTACAAACCTACTTAACAGTACGATTGCCTATTAATAATCATGCCCTACATGAATCAACACTTCTTTCAATTAAGTGCTTTCAATCGTATGCATTCTATCGCCTCATTTCTTACAATTTCAGACAAGTGTTATTTATAGGAGATTTCACGGTAAATTAAACCATGTTGAAGGATATGTGGAATGCCAAACAAAACACAGATCAACTTCATTGTTCCGTTATCCTTGACGAATTGTGTTTTGGAAACTTTCGAATGTATTCAATAGAGAAATAGGACTAGTATATATATCAAAAATCACGCTCTAAAAACTATTCAACACTTAACAAACATCGACTGTTGGATCGAATAGTAATATATAAATAAATTAAAGAGGAGTATCATCAAATTATTCTTATGAAATTCTGTATGTCGAACGTTCTCTTTGGGAAAAGAATATTCTGTTTTTTTGTTTGTTTTTTTTGTTTCTAATGCCACCAGATAGAGAAATTGCCCACGGAATTCATCATAGCAAGACGTCTGATTTACCATCAGCTTTGAGTACCATGCAGTTTAAAGAACAATTTGGCTCAGTTCCACCAGAATTTAAAGGGTAAATTACCCTCTAATTTACCTAGAATTTAGAGGGTAACCTGGGGAGTGGTCAGAACCTTCTCTTACCATTCCACCAGCCATTCGAAAGGGCTTTCGGCTCGAGGAATGTTTAGAGTATCCCCCCTATGTCACACAGGCACTAAACATTCTCCTGGATTCAAACCCAGGCCCACCGATATTGCAGATAATCACTAACCACTAGACCGTTTAGGCAGCAAAAAAGTTCTTGTAACAAAATAAAGAGGTTACATCAACAATTTTCAAGAGGATCCAGTAGTGTTTGTTATTATCCTTTAAACTGATTATATGGCAAAGGAAGTGAGTGCCTTGAAAGGTCTGAGGTGGCGTGTATCAGCAGAACAGAACCCGCGACCTGTGGATCCGAAGCTCAGTAACATGACCACTAGACAAAAGTGATCAGCACTGTCCGAAGGCTGTTACTGGCTTATGTAGACGACCTTTTAAAAGGCATAGGCAAGACTGCACAAGACATGTTGAAGAATACTTGGTGGGAACTGGAATACCGCTTAGACATTCTCCGAGCTACCAAGGGGGCACACGTTGAAAGTTATTGAAGTAAATGGTCTTGTAAAAAAATTCATAATAATACTTACATTATATCTAAAAAACAACAATATATGTCTGATTATAATTGTTTGAAAACAATAAATATTTATATTCACAACAAGACATTTAATTCACCTTATATGTAATCAATCATACTATTGAGGACTAAAAAAGAGTCACAGGTAAGTTTTCCGTCGATTCAAACTCGGGGTACCGAAAATATTGTTTAAACAAGATGATAATAAATCCTGAGAATACAAATGATTTTTCCTATAAAATAAATAGCACATGTAAACCCTGTTAGTATAATTTCAAAAATTTCGATTTTATTTTTAAAATAAGGGTCCCAAATAAGGCCACAATATTCAAGATTCGAGCTGAAGTACTGATTTTAATAGAAAGGATTAAATATTAAGTTGATCATGAACTTTTTCAAAAATTGTGACAAATCTTTTTATGATTTTATTTTATAGGCCATCTTATTAGCTTTATAAAAGTACCAAGTTTTTTATTTTCCATTCACTAGTACGAAAACTACAGGTGTTTTGATAAAAGCAGATGCCACAACTTTAAGCAAGATGTCAAACTTTAAAATGTGTTTTTACTCGAAATGTTTTTTTTAATGCTCAAACGGAGACAGCGATCCCTCAAAAAGTTTTGAAAATAATTAAATTTTTTTGTATATATTCTGTATAATAGTAGAAGTGCTTTAACCTTCAAATTTATCACTCACTGTTTTATTACACAACTAAATGACTTCAAACATTACTTCAAATGCCACACAACTGAAGAACTTTAAGCAAGATGTCAAACTTTAAAATGCGTTTTACTTGAAATGGTTTTTTTATTGCGAAATTTGCAGTCCCTTATGTGAATATAATCACTTTTCTTTAAAGTAATTTCATATAGTAACTGAGCTCTAGTTTTTGTAAAAATTAAAATATCTCTTATCCTGAAGGTCATTTCAAAAAGGAATGAAAACGTAACACATCAAAAATGAAAATTTGTTCATAAATTTTTAGTATAGAATGGGCCTTGTTTATGTACTTCTTTTTTTATACATTTTTACCAATTTGTTCTCATTTTAGGAATAATAATTTCTTTTCCTCTTCTTACTTTTAGCATTTTTTTTCTTAAAATATTCTAAATATAAATCTATAAAAAAAAAACTCCATAACTCCATTTTTTTTAAAAAAAAATGCCGTCACAAGTAGTCGGATACCTTAAATCAAAAAACTACTTAAGGTATCCGACTATGTTCGGAACCGTGATTTTACAAAAGCGTGTAAATGGATAATATTTACGATATTTAGTGTCACTTAGATGAGAAAATGTATATGAAATTGTTTTAAGAATATTATCACAATAAAAAATTATTTAAGTACAATATTTTGACAAAAAATGAACATAGAATGACCCATTTTCAAAATATCCTCCTTTTGAAAGAAATGCTTCTATTATACTAATATTTTGCCTGTATATAGCTCAAACCTCTGTAGAGAGACTCAACTAGAATTTTTGAAATGTATATCTTAGAAGTGGATTTTTCCACGTTTACGACAACAGAGGGGAGAAATTTTAAGAAAAAAACGCCGATAATTATTTCAATGGGTTGTCACTCTGAAAATAATGTGAATTTTTCAAAAATCGTAATTCAGCCTCTTTACAGAGGTCTGAGCTATATACAGGCGAAATATTATTATAATAGAAGCATTTTTCACAAGAGCAGCACATTTTGAAAAACGGTTATTCTAAGTTAAAGTTTTGCTGAAATATTGTATTTAAATAATTTTTTTTGACAAAATGTCCTTAAAACAATTTTATACATGTATTCTAATCTAAGTGACACTAAATATCATGAAAATTATCCATATATGCGCTTTTTTAAAATCACGGTTCCCCGAACGTAGTCGGATAGATGAAAGCAAATAAATTTTTCTTTAAAATTTTCTTCTAAAGAAAAATCTATATTTGCTGGATAACTTGTATAAAATTATTTTGCCTCACAAATTCTCTTCACAAACACGTGTACGAAGCATGAGTAACAGAGAAATGAATCTTGTATAAGTTAACAATAAACCGATTTCTACAGAATGACTAATGAAATATTTTGACACATTAACCTATTGATAGAACATTAAAAGCATCCGTCATTGGAACTGGAATTTTGAAAGGCAACAGAAAGTCATTTCAGTCGCCATCTTTTTATGACTTTACGATAAATAGTCCCTTCATGTAAATACGCCATACTTCGTAATATTTACCAGGTGCTAGTAATTCGAGTTTTACCACGTGACAGAAGCAAGCACATAAAAGTTTTACGAGACTTATCCTAAAGCATAAACGTTAATACTCTACAGTTGAACAAATGTATAAATCAGGAAATTAAATTTGTACTAAACTAAACAGGATTCAGTAATATTAACACATAAAAATTTTTCAATAGTGTATGTTTAGTACTAAAAATTGTTGTACATGTACTACACCTTAATGAAGTTCTAAAACTAAACCAAGAACTACGTCATATAGAATTTTAGACGAAAAAAGTGCTATATCTCTGAGTAATAATGTTTCTCAAAAGAGGTTATTTTGTTTCGAATAGATGGTAATAGCAATGCATGATGACGATTTAAAACATCATTTAATTTAATTTTTAGATTTTTTTTTTATTAGTGTATGATTGTGTGTACTTCTGATAGAAAAAGATTTTCTAAAAGAGAGAAATATCGTTGCCATCAAAAAACTTATTAGCACAAAAAAACGTATTATTTTGTTCCATATTTTTTTTTATACTGGAACATGTTTCGTCAAAAATAATTCAAACTGTAGAGCAAATTAGAAAAGACACACACAAAAAAAATATGTGAAGTTAATCACATTTGGAATCGAATTAAATGGTTTAAATTGCTTTTATACGACACATTAAAAAAATTCTATTTGAAGGACGAGCACTCATTTGTGACTTGAACTTCGGGGAAAAAAATTCCTTGAACAAAATAGAATCATCCGTAAATGATCCTTTATAAAAGAGAATCGAGAATAAAATAAACACAGTACAATGTTTCATTTGTTTCTAATTAGATGAAATTATAAAAAAATGCCCGTGCGTTTATTTTAGATTTTAATATTCCAGAAATAAAAACAGATGTAATTTTTTTTTTATAAAAATTGAATTATACTCATACTATTTACACCGAGAAAAAGTATGTGTAACTACTTTTATTATGAAGAAATATTATACTCAGCTAGAAATCAAAACATTTAATCAATTATTATTTCAAATTAAACATTTAATTAAACTTCGAAGAAATTACATTGTAAGACATTTTGCAATATTTTTTATTCGACTGATTTGAGAGAAATGAGAAAATAATAATTATTTTCCGACTATAACATTAAATCATTTTCATTATGTAAAAAATATTCAGTGAATCGGTGATAATATTTAGTATTTACTACAATGTAGCCTCAATGACTACGACGAAGGTTGAGAATTATTTGAATGGATATAATTAGGCAAATTTTTATCAACTCAGGTTTATAGTTTAATATAATATATTGTGTAAAGAGACATAAAAAATGAATCATATTGTTAATTTCAATCAAAAAGTGAAATAATGTTAAATCTATCATAGAGGTGAATTAAAATTAAATTTAAAAACTGAAGTTACGTGTGTGCGCTAAATCGACCACTACTGGACTGTATCTTTGAACGTCGTTTATACTATGTCCGAATAAATCGGTTCGCCCTTCCGGTATACGGGTTGATTTCATAAATAGTGTGACTAATTTCAGAGGGTCATAAATTTTTATTGAATAAAGTTTATTTACATGGAGTTTTTAATGTGGTTTCCTCTGGCACAGTACACTTTTCATAAGCGTTTTGGCTAAACGAAAAGAGTTTTCTCGATCATTTCGGGAGTATTTTTCCCAACTCCCTACTAAATTGCTTTTTGAAGCCCTTTTTTGAAATGCTCTTACTTTACGTCTATTTAATTGTTTTTTTAAATATCTCCTTAAAAAATAATCACAAGGAACATAGGCAAGGGATAGTGATAGTCATTTATCAGGAGGCAGAAAACTTATTTTTTAATCTTTTAGCCATTTTGTAGTTGATTTTACAGTATGACTTAGTGCAGAATCTTGGTGAAAAACAAAATTTCCTTGAGGGTAAAGACGTTTACTTTTTTTGATCAAGTGTTTCAAAACTTTATTCTGATAGTATTTAGCATCAATTATTTTAAAGTTTGGTTCTCCAAAAAAAAATGGTTTTGTTAAGCCTTGAGAGGACATTTCCGTACATACCACAACACCTGACGGCCAACTTGCATTTTTCAAAATAGCTGCGACTTTGCGACGTTTTTTGCTTGAAATATATTGAATCTTTGTTTTGCCAGTTATGAATGACAGATGAAACTGTGCTTCATCAGAAGTTATCCATGCTTTGTATATACATTTGCGTAACATTAAATACAGAGGCCCAGAACATTTTCTTCGTTTTTCTACGGTCTTAACAGACATATGATGACAGACTGGAAAATTTACTTTTTTATAGCCAATTTTCTTTATCTGACGATAAATTGTCGATTGCTATATCTATAATTTCTCTGCCATAGATTTTGAGGCAAAGAATTTTCTACAGCGATAATTTTTTTCAACTTTTTTTCTCTTTCATTAAGGACTTCATTTCGTTAACATTTTTTCCCCAGAGCTTTTGATTGTTGGCTAAATTTTATTTCTTTTTGAAGTTTAGATAGTAATACAAAAGAAAAATGTCTGATTTTTAAATGCTTTATTATTTACAGATTTTGAACAACCTTCCTTCAAAAGCTGTAAAATTTCGTTCCGAGTCTTAGGATCCAATTTCAGTACTGTAATTTACTCCCACTAATAAAAATGGTTAGATTGGTAATTTAAATGTTTCAAATAAAATCAGTAGTAAAACGATAGAAATTCATCATAAATAGTTATATGCTTTTAAAATTGGTCACACTTATTTTGAAACGAACCGGTAGTGGCTAGTGACGTTGACTGCTGTGTAGTTGGGCCTGAGTTCAAATCCTGAAGAAGTCATGGATGCTTCTAAATGAATAGTGTCTTTGCTGCGAG
>BMAV01027527.1:58651-78424 GCA_019973955.1 Trichonephila inaurata madagascariensis | reverse complement strand
GTTGGTAGAAGGGGAAGAGATGTGGGAGGTCTCTGACCATTTGTTGTATCTTCAAGCAAACAGAGCATACAAATGCAGTACAATATTTTTTGAGGAAACACCATACTAATTCTTTTTCAATCCCATTCTCGATAACTCAGAATTTTTACAAACTCTGTCCACATTAGATCGAGTTTTCGATCGAGAATTCTAGTTAACGTAGTAGATATAGTACATGACAATCTACATGATTTATGAGTTATTATTATATTACTTTTCGCGTATATGTTAGTGCTTTTTATCATACCCAAATAAGAATTAAAAGATTCAATATTAAATATTATTCTTTAAAAAAGATTTTCGAAATTTTTCTATTGGTTTTTGAAATGATACTCAGAAAGCCAAATATTTCTCCAATAACATTAAATGAAAAAAAAATAACCATTATTCTTCAAAATATCAACAAACATATAAAAAAAGGAGTCACGGAAGACATAAGAACAATTGTTCTGGAGGTCACTGAGCCGTGAAACTTGTCAAATTGAGTTCTAGAAGAACAGTTTTCTCCTTATAAAAAGAGCAACAATGTCTTGTTTTATAACTTAAGGTGTATAATCCGTAACCAACATTTTTCAAAACGTTTTTCTTCGGGGTGAAAGTTTATAATTCCATTTTCAGGCATATGAATAATCTTTACCGTAATTTACCACAATATTTCTATATGTGTCATAAATTATTCAAAGATTTGGCCGTAACCATGATTCATGGAATTAGAAAAGTGCCCATGGACTTCTGTTTAACACAAATATCATGTACAAATGAATTAGGGATACATGTTACCACAGTATTAACTTAATCCTCTTTAAAAACCATTTATCATCACAGGCACTGTTATACATTCTACACTGTTTTTGAAGCGAATTTATTTGCTCGGCTTTTTGCAATTGATTTTAGAAAGTTAAGCTTCTACTTTTTTTAAAAAAATGAAAAAAATAGAAATAAACCAACAGTAAACATGACGTACCGTTCGACATCCTTTACTATGCTCTATTTGTTTATACAGAGGATATTTTTATAGCATACTATTTAATACGGGATAAAACGTATAAGTTCAGTGAGTAATTTTATTGTTTGTTTTGATTTAAACTATGGTTCTTTTATTTCTTTTATCGGAAAGGAAGTAAGAATAATCTACCAATAAAAATGAATTATATCCAAGTAAAAATTTATCTCCCAAGTCCTTATGAAAACCGGAAAAAAAAGAAAAATTTTAAAATCAGAATTTCATATTTTCCCACTTTTCAATGGGTTGAATTCATGTAAATTGAAAACTGAGACAAAATTTGTACTTGTGAAATTTAGATAAATTTCAAATTTGTTTATTTGGTAAAGGTGTTCAAACAAAGTTCTCCAATTTTTTTTGAAAATTAAATATATAAACAGCTGGACCTCTATTTAACGGAGTCACTAAATCCCCCCAAAAAGTTCGTTATATGGAAAATTCGTTATATAGAGGTTTATCTTTTAATATACTTTATAAGCCACATAAAACAAATTTTAAATTCAGAAACACTATGTATGAAAAAAAGCAATTATTTATACCTTTTTGTAAATTAATATTTATGAATTTTATGTATCACCCATCAGAAAAAGGAAGAAAGAAAAACTGCAAGTGAAACAAGAAAAAGAATACCGAGGAATGTGCTGCATTTTCAACACTAAGAAAATAATTTTAAATTAAAATTAATGAATTTTAAGAACATTTTCTAATTTAAATCATACAAGTAATTTTAAACATGCTTCATTTTATAACTAGAGATTCTAAACATACATTATACCACATGCTTCCTTAAATTTAATTACTCATAAAATTTGTTAATTATGTTTCAGTTCATTTATTTTTTCGATTGAAAAAATGCTTTGTTGGATAACACACACGCGCACCTCACATCTTTGCAATGCACCAAAACTCCCTTTATGATCATCATAAAATGTGTTAAAAGAAAATATAACTTGAAATGTCCAAAATTACACACTTAAAACATAGGGAGAAAAAAAAAATTGAATCACAAGTTCGTTACGTAGAAAACACACTTCGCTATTGGGAGGTTATTTAATGAAGAAAATCGTGAAATGTTCTTGGTTCCAGGAAAAAGTTCGCAATGTAGAGGTTCGTTATATGGAAGTTCGATTGCATATATATACTTTTATTATCCATGAATTTTAAATCAAGTACAATTTATTTGCCAAGTTGCATTATTATTGCTTATAAATATATGCTTTTTAATAGAATCTGCAAAAAGCAAACGTTGACATCAACGAAGCTCAAACTGATTGACTGGAAACACGTGTTTGTAGTTATCATGTGATTTTGACGTCAAAAGCTTATCCCATTCCGTGCTTTATAACGTTAAGTAACATAAGTAATAAAAGTTACGAGCTACAATTCTTGTTACTGAATCTGAAGAAAATGTAAATTCAATGGGTTCAATTCATGACGGTTAAGCGATAAAGACAAACACATATTCACCATTTAATTCAAAACAGGCATGCATTAAACTAATTGCACTCGTTGTTCTATTTGTAAAACTTACAATTAGATAAAATTACAAATTTCATAGTTGGGTAAAAAATTTTAAATGTTATAAAAAAAACAACAAAATTCTTCACAAAAATATTTTTTAAAACAAAAAAAAATTGTGTTATACATGTACTTTTAAATAAAATGCATTTTGTATGCAAATGTACTTTTTAGAGAAAGTTTCTGTAAAGATCAAAAGTTGACAACAACAAAGCGCATGAACTGATTAGCTGAAAGCACAAGATAGCTTTAATCGTGTGACTATGACGTCACACGAGTTTTTGAACTGATTGACTAGAATCACGTGGTTATCATTTTCATGTAACTAATGACGTCACATGAATTTTGCCCATTAAAGTTTTAAGTTATGCATTTTAAGCCAAATAACTCAAAGACATTCAAATTCCAAACATTTTTTCTTACTTTACCCGTTAAAGGTACTGCAAAATGATGATAAAGTTCAGATTAAATAGTCCAACATTTGATTTGAAAGTAATATTCTGGATAAAATAACAAAGTATTATGCTTTAAGGCTCCTGTCTTATTGTCTATGAATTTGGAAGTGGAATAATGATCCGTTGCAATTACTATTTTTTTTCAAATGGAAT
The DNA here is from genome assembly GCA_019973955.1 of Trichonephila inaurata madagascariensis. Classification (NCBI taxonomy): domain Eukaryota; kingdom Metazoa; phylum Arthropoda; class Arachnida; order Araneae; family Nephilidae; genus Trichonephila; species Trichonephila inaurata. The sequence goes on along the minus strand of BMAV01027527.1, from coordinate 75,256 downwards.
TGAAAAAATTATTGTTTATTCAAATGGAATAAAAATACACACATTCCAAAGAATTCATTTTTCCCTTTTTCCTTTTCAAATATAATTTTATGTCATTTAGAGAATGTTTTGTGGGATTCAGATTTTCTCTTAAAAAATATTTGAGAATACTTGACAGTTTTTATTCATTAATTTTCTGTAAAAAAATTAAAAGAAAATGCAGTGATTAAAATCTTTCCTTGCTTTTTTGCTCTACCTAAAGTATTTTCATAGAATTCTCTAAATACTATATCTAATTTATAATAGTATAAAGATAGAAATTTTAAGAATTGCAATTATAATTTTTAGGTAATATTAAGATAATTACTAATTCTATTGAATTAACATTATGTCTAAAGGTAATTAATAATTCTATAGATATAATATTATATTTTAAAGATAATTAGTGATTCCGTAGAACCATCATTATGTTCTAATGGTTATTAGTAACCTAAATGTTATTAGTAATTCTACAGATTTAACATGTGCTCACTAAAGACAATTATTTATTCTACAGATTTAGTATATTTTGAAGACAATTAGTTATGCCATGGACTTAACATTATGTTCTTTTCTAAAGGTAACGATTAAATCTATAGATTTAACATTAGGTTCAAAAAATAATTAACAATTCTATAGGTTTAACATTATGTTCTAAAGGTAATTAGTAATTTTACAGATATAAAAAACTAATGTTGACAAATTCAATAAGGCAGATACCCAAAGAGTTTAAATCACAACCTCCAAAGACAGTGGACTGACATTATGAACATAATGACGAAGAATAAAAATGAAACATTAGAATAAAAAAAGTTGGAGCAATCCACAACTTTCTCAACTTCAGACTATGACTCGGGTACATATGAATTGCATACAAATTAATCCGAAAGCAAAACAGAATTTTTATCGCATGGTAGAACTGAGATAATACCTATATTTAATGCATACAATTGATACATAAAAAGCAAAAAAGAATTGATGATAAATTAAAGAAAAGCATTAAATTGTGTAAGGTCATTTAAAAAATACATTCAATCAAAATAAACGATATTAACCTTACCTGCAATATTTTTTATCGAAGCATTTCGAAAACGATACTTCTTTGCTTACACATGCCAAACAATTCAAAGTATACATTTAAAAAGCTATATCAATTTAAAATACAATATAAGATAAAACATTTATTTCTTGTAAGTTAAACACTTGGTTCCTTTGAGGTAAACACCCAGAAGCAAGAAAATTAATGATTTAAACAAAGAGAGATTTCATAAATGAATCGCATCACAATAGGAAGTTTTCTTAATTATTTTTAAGCTCTCGCACAATGAATATGGAGAGAGAGAATATTTAACCTACATGACAATCAGAACATTATCGAAACATTAGTAGCAAAAAAAGTACCTTTTAAGAGTAAAAGATTACTTTCGGCATACCTACCAATTGAATATAACTAGCTAATATGGTTATTAAGTATTAAAATAGAAAGCGGCCAGCGCATTTAATGAGCAGGCAGGACGGCGATAAATCTTTTTCTCAGACACAATGCAATCTATTTTTAAGAAGAATGCGAACTTCCGGGTCATTTAAAATACTGCTCGTAAAATGGACTCTAGAAGGGAGGAGCTGAAAGATTATTTCAATTTTCAGGGATATTGGGATTAGTGGTATATTGATGACAAGTGTCGTGATTGAAAAGGGTCAAGTATTTTACTTTTTTGATTAGGAATATATTTGATGGCTTAGGGCAAGGGTGTCCAACGCACGGCCCGCCGACTCATTTTTAAAAAAAATTTTAAATATCAGATTTTTAAAGTTTTTCCATTTTGAAATTTATTTGAGGGGGAAATTTATATATATACATACACACAATGTACTGCTACATGTTTTGTTTTGAAATAAATTCTTTTTGAATATAGAAATGTCCTTTAGATTAAAATAGATTTATATTTTATAAAACAGTTACACACACATTTGATTTTACAATAATAAATTACTTTTTTAATAAATTCCGAATTGCATTATGCATATCCATTATTATGGATGGTGCATGATTCTTTGTGTATGCGACTTTCATTTCACCTCTTCCTTTTCTGTTTGGGGTGCCCAAAAAGCAAGAGGCAGTCAGAGATGTTTTTTAAAGTTTAAAAAATATATATTCAGGACGGTTAAGATAAAGGGCATTGTATATTTAATCTTTTGCGAATGACAGCACAAACAAATTTCAACAATGTGTAGCGAAACATCAATTCAAAAGAAAAACCGTAATTTTCAAGAAAATGGCAACTGTAATATTTTAAACATTATTGGATCATTGCATTATTATATTATATAAACATTATTATATTATCTATGTCTGTATACGTGAAAAATAATGAAAGCAATAATAATAATTCATTCTGTTTTAAATGTTCACTTAATAAATGTTTTTTTTTTTGTTTCCAAATCTGATATAAGGTACATATTTTTACGTGCATCCCGCGAGATTATAATGTTTTTCCGAAGTGGCCCGCAAGGTCATTTGGGTTGGCTACCCCTGGTTTAAGGAAAAAATTGCGGCATCTTTTGGATCAGTTGTAAACAAAACATTAGCAGAAATTTGTAGAACTTTTATACTATTTGATTAAAAAACCTGTTGAAAAAGTACTTTTGCATGAATATATAGAACAGAAACTAAAAAATTACAGTTTAAAAAAACTAAAAAACACCCTTTTATAGTTAATCGAACTAAATTTTAACTTAATCTCTTAGTCGCCAAATCCGGAAATGATATCTGGAATTAGTCGCCAGATGCAGGATGGAATCTGAAAATGGGAAATGGTTAGTTCTGATGATCCTCTGATCAGGACAATAGAACTAAATTATTAAATTATTGTATTGTCATCGGTCTTGGACAAGTGAGCTGAATTTCGAGAATTCATCTGATCTTTTAAAGTCGGTAAAAATTGAGTTCAAAGATTCCGTTACATATAAGTGAAACATGAAAGGGTGTTAAAAATTTAGTTTCTCTAATGTCAATCTATGCTTTTTAAAAAAAATTTTTAAGTTCAACTATTATTCATACAAAAAAGTTCGAATTTTTAAATTTCACAGGATATTCAAAGAGAATGGATTACAACAATGAAATCGATTATTACAATTATTTTAAAACGTGAATGAACACATTGGGTCCCTAAAACTTAAATCTGATGTAGTAAAAACATTTCATGTTTTGAATCTTTGTTTTTGGTAAAATTTTCAAAGTTATGATACTATTAACGAGTTTATATAAATCTACACTGACCAAAGCAAGCGCATATAAAGAGAAGAATTATAACCCTGGATAATTAGTTTACTAAGGTTGTAATAGCCTCCTCCCTGGGGAAGCCTCCTCCTCATCTAATCAACCTAAATCTGTTGAAGGTAAAGATGGATGACCCAGACTAACCATGATAAATCCAATTTATTATGACCAAAGATAATATTCCAAGACAAGCAAATTATAAAAGGAAATTCTAGAGTGATATAACGAGAGCTCAAAACCCTATGTAAATAAGCGCACGAACTTCTAATAGCTTAACTTTACTCAACGTTATCCAAAGAATGCTAACTTCTTTAATTTATTCTAATAGTTAAGGTTCGACCTTAAGTGGCGTGGCTAAATTCTGATCCTTACCGTAACAGCACTGCTTTCAGCGACTCAGCTCCTTTTCCTTCTACTCCACGATTATTAAACTTCTCAACTATATATATACTAGCTAATCTGCATACCAAGGTTTCTTCTTGAGAGGGATGGCTGTGAAATAACGCGATTTGTTGGCCCAAAGATTCCCCAAGAGGATTAGTAGAAATTTTCGTAAAGCCCCGTCACATGAAGTTTCACTTTTAGTGAGTGTCTATTAACGTCGAACTATAAAAAAAATTACGAAAGCTATTTCAGACGGACCTTGTTCATTTGAACCTCGGTCAAGTGACGAGGACGATAATGCCTGTGAGCTAGCACCGCTCTCTCCAATTTACCACAACCCGTCAACGGAAGGACTTTGAGTCTCGACAGATTTATTGCGCATTAGCTCCTTCACACGGTGGGTCTCCAGTGGCATAAAGATTCGAACTCACGACATTTTTATCTTAAGACATTGATCTTAAATTTGTTGCAAAGGAATTGCATTAAATAATAAATGTTACAATACATAAGCCCCCAATGATATAACGGCAAGTGACCTTGTTATTTTGAGCTACAGTTACAGAATTTGCACTGTATTCGTGACAAGGTAATGCTTCATTCTGAAAACTAATGATATCCGTTCATATTGTTACGTAGATTGGGGTTTGAGGATTTTATGCAATTAATCTCGAAGAGCGAGACAGTTCTTCATGAGTGATGGAAATTTATTGTGGAAAAACAATCCTTGAAATACAGTAGCTATTCTCGCAGAATAAAACTCAGAAGACCTTCACACCTTCTACGGCTCTTAGACACAACTATTAGTGTCTAAAAAAATCAGTGTTAAAGATTATTCACAAGCACATGCTCGTCCTACTCAACCGCCGAAGTAATCTCTAATCGCTGGTCGACTCTTCAAAAGTCAAAACAAGATTCAGTTTTGGCGAGAAACTCCCCATTTATAGACCTCATGGATTATTCTCAAAGAATCCGCTTGCGTCAATGATCGTGATGTTTGTAGATTTCTCCACTAATTTCCAGAATCCATAGAGTCGCGAATTCGCCAAAAATAGTTTCCAAGTCGGCAGTTTGGTTGCTAAAATTGATGCCAACTCGGCTCTATCGCCAAGTTTCCATTGAGCCAGCATTATAATGTAAGGAATGGCGTTTCTCACGAATATCACAATTTTAACATAAAATAAATAAAACATAGAGTAATATAAACATATTATACACTATATTTTACACAAAATTCGTAACAATATTTTACAAGGTTTGAAATCCCTTTTGATAACTTTCATTCAAGATAAAATAAAATTCCAGATATAAATTATTTACTCTATTTTAAACATTAATTGCACAAAATTGGTAACAATATAATACATCACCTAAACTTAGACACGAGTATCTGTCATTTATTTTAAAGTCTTAGAAAGTTATTTTATATCATTCAGAGTTTAACAATGCCGTCTTGTGATTATTAAGTAACATCTTAGTTAGCTCAGCTTATGGAAACATTTTGTAACAAAAAAAAGAAAATATATTACAAAATTTTGTTTAACATTAAAATAATTCAACCATGCGATGCAATTATCAAAATCAAAATAAGGTTCAATAACGGGAATCAACTTCTGAAAAAAAAAACCATGCCTATCTCCAAATATTATTCAAAAGAGAGAAAACTTTGTTCTGCGAAAAGTATTATGCTGAACCGGAAAGAGCACATTTTCTTCGAACCTGATACAAGGTGATAGACTTAACATGGATAAAAAGATTAAGTTAAGAAGCATGTTTCATAGAGCTTGTAATCTTCTGCTTTAAGGCGATATATGTGTATAGTTTCATTCCCTTCACAACTAAATTTGATCTGAAACGAAATGATTTCGACTACAGTAAATTGATGAATGGTAAGTAGCATATTTAAGGCTCGATTTAATCGATGATTGAAGAGAGAAAAAAGAATTACTTCACATTAAATTCAACACTATTCAAACCCATCTAAATATGTCACTCTTATTAGTTGATCATGATTGAAAATGTTTGTCGTCCTTGGATAACACTATACACTGGTAGACTTAATTATTTATGCTCATCCCTGCTGAATTGGCAACCACGTGCTTCGTTTCATATTTCCCCGCTTGCCGCCATTCTAAGCTGTGACGTTGGGGAAAATGGATGGGTCGCGTTAGGGTTAAGAAATTAAATACCGTAAAATCCGGCGTATAGCACGCACCGGCGTATTACGCGCAAATTTACGTTTAAATGGAAGTTATTCATACTATATATTGGTTATTTCTATACTACAGAGTATGTTCTTTGTGAAGGAGGAGGCTAGCACAACCGCTCTTTTTAGTGTTTCAAAACAGACCGTCTTTCCACCCTGTTGGGGGGAGGTCGTCTCTTACACCTCGAATCACACTCGGAGTTCCGGTTCGTAGGAGGAGTCATGTTCTTCTAAAGGATATCGGTTGTTGGGGTGATATCAGATGAAAGGGGCCCTCAATACTTTTCGGGTGCACGTGTAGAGATGAACGATGGAAAAACTATCAACATAAAGAAACCGATTTCTGCAGCTGCATGGCGCGAAAACGTTAAAAAGCCCAACCGTTCATTGGTATGGCAAGTTCAAATACTAAAATTCAAATCTGGGATACACCAACCTCTTAAATGATAATATTTAAAAATAAAAGCAATAATCTAAATCTAATATCTTAAATAATGCTAGGGGGTGAACCTTCTGTCCACCTATCAGTGAACCAACCCCCCATTGTACAAATTATGCAAATGTTCATATTCGTTGCTAAAATTGTAAAACTGTAGCTTACATGCATTAATTATGTAATTCTGTTTTTCTAATTATTCAGGTTGTAAATTTTCAACTAATCGCTTCTTTAAAAACTTCTGTCTTTCGCATTCTTTTTTCACATCTGTTTTGTTCCTTCAAAATTCATTCTTGACAATTCTCTTCAGTAAAATTCAACATTTTATGCCCCATTTTTGTTAACTATACCTTAAGTACAAATATATTTATTTTGCAGAATCTTAAAAAAAAACTTTTTTTTATCTATAGAAAAAAAATCAGTCTTTTTTTCTCGTATTGATTATTACCTATTTATAATTATTATTTTTCACCCACAGTATTTTCCCATTACGCGGTCTATTTTCCCCGTAAGCGTTGTTCGTTTTTAGAATTTGTTAGGTTTTATTCAATGCCGCCAATAAGTTTGGGATAATACGCCAATGCCGCCAATAGGATTGCAATAGTACGGAAGTACCGAATTTTTTTCTACTTTTGACGTTAAGACTTCGTACACTTAAATCTTGAAAGATAATTTTTATTGGAATTATTAACAGATTGTTAATTTTGTTACTCTTATTTAAATAACCATAAAACAAAATAATCGATTTTCTTTATACATGATCCAATTTTTTGATATACAGAAAGATACATATATGAAAACACGAATTAACAGATTCTTTCCTATTCTACAGCAGCACATAATAAATACAATGTTTTGTCCTTACCTTCAGTGAAAAAGTTGTGGCCGAAACATCAGAGCGGGAAGAGTGATTGAAAACAAAGAAGCAGAACTAATATTTTCCTCTACGGCTGGCTGATCAAAAAGTTCATTGCAGGAGCCGAATAAATCGAATGGGAATCAAAAAACGGATCTGAAAAACACGAAGACTTATCAAAAATGGATCAAAAAAGGAACTGCAGACATGAAGATACACGATTCCGAAATGTTTTATTCACTTAAACATGATCGGTAACTGGATGATGTATCGAACTACAAAGTCTATATGTATTTAAAAAAATGGAGACATTTTATTTCAATATTTTTTAAGGTTTTGCTTGAGTAAGAAAAGGGATATATATATATATATATATAAGGTTTTTAAATCTATATTTATAAACTTTTATTTTATGTTAATTTACTAATTTTATTTTTATGCGATACAGCTATGACTTCCTTATGTATTGGTGGGAAACATTAACAAGATGTTGTGTTCACAAGGCAAGATTTTAATCATCTTCTAGTTTTTATTACAAAGATTTTAACTCTAAACTATTAAGTAGTCTATTAAATTTTATAGTTATATACTACTAATTAGTATTTGTGTATTTTATTTGGTAATAATTACATATCTATTTAATATTTCTTCTTTTCCCTAGGGCCCAGTGTTTAGGCAAATTACAGGTGAAGGTTCCCTGGCCAAGAGTCTGCTATTGTGCTACTGTGGCTAATATTTCTTACTGTTCTGACTAGTTATACAAAGGTTTATAACTATTTGCATACATTATTATGGATTATATATGTTACCGTTAAAGCGTGAAATCCGTTATTTCATAGAATAACTAGGTATTTCATGAAATAACTAGATCTCAGTTAATATAGAATTATCGAATTCTAAGATTTAACTAGGTATATTCTATAGAATAACGATTACTTGATCGCTTAAGTATGAAATACGATACTCGCGAAAGTTCTATGAATCAGTTCTAGCTGCTTTGGGAAGAATTTTCTGATTAGGCGGTATAAAAAAACTGTACCCTAGATATCAGTTCAGTATATGTCAGCGAGAATTAATTGCCATTGAAGAAGTTCCAAATATATTGACACAACGTTTCGATCTGTTGCAACAGCTCAGAGTTATGGTACTGGACAAGGATTTAAAAAGTGCTCGTGTAAAAAAAAATATATATATATAATAATAAACAGAGTGTGCTTGTTTCAAAAATAATAAGCAGTTCAATCTAAAGTGTCATCACAGCAATCCTTGCTCTAATAAATAATGAAAAGTAAAATAAAGGGACCTCATAAAATTTTAATATTCTCTTACAATTTGTTTTAAGAAGTTTACACAATGTTTTTATGAAGCAATGTTTTCATCCTAGCATGTATTTTTGATAATATTTAAATATAATCTATTTTTGCAACATATTCTTTTTTAACCTTTTCTGTTTAAATAACAGCAATATGAGCAATATAATAAATTATATCATCTCTGCTTTACCTTATTATTTATCAATTATTCATTCACAAAAGAAATAAAATGTATTTTTCCGAGAGATTTTAGCTATTTATGATCAATTAATTTATGAAATATATTTGAAGATGTTTCACTTTAATGGTCTATCCTTACTTATTTCATGGAATACTTCGTTATTTCATAGAATAACTAGGTAAAGTGTGAAATTGTTCATCTATTATGTACTTTAACTGACTTGTCTAGTTATATTATGAAATACCTAGTTATTCTATGAAAAAACTGAATTATACACTTTAATAGTAACACACACACATATATAACCGTTGGCTTTTAATCATTTATATGCAATGGAAAATTTGAGTACTTTCGTATTTCGCCTAATCAGAAGACGTCGCCAAATGCTGTCATTGCGAATAATAGTTACCAAAGTTAACTTTAATCCCTCAAACAATCAAAAAAGTCGCCAAATGAATGATAATACCTCGAAAATATACAAAAATTAAATACACATTAAGTTCAACCGGCGTCTCAATTACGTATTATCAATATTTTCTCCGATTGTACTAACAATTAGGATAATTATAAAAGATGCCAACTGAAGCAACATAACTTTAGCAGCAAACGATTATATATCCGCAAATAAATTGAGTAATCAAATAAATTAGAGTTACATGAGTTGTTGAGTTAATAATATGGAAGAGAATTTTCAGCCTAAACAATATCTATAACTACTGTATAATTCAAATTGTCAATTAAAAATTCGTTCAAAATAATGAAAAGGTATTTAAGTAGAACTAAGCATTTTACAGTACGAAACAGTCACAAATGCGCGAACAAGTTTATTGAGTTTGTATTTATATATGTATGGGACCAGTTTTCATTGTTGGCTGCATATCGTTCCTTTTGGTGACATCTTTTCATTTGACAAATTGGTCTACGATATAGCACATAAGTACCTAAATGCGATTATATATATTTATGTGGAAAATTACTTTACATCTCAAGTTTAACGACTGAATTAGATTTTAAGCCAATTACATTACTCCCGTGACCCTGTGTACCCGAAATTTACAAATATCTGTCAGTCAAATCTGAAATTATTCCTTTTTCTTAGAAAAAACATAATCTTTCAGAACATAAAAAATACCTATAAAATTTTTAAAAAATTTATTAAATTCTTTGAGGTTATCAGGCATAGAGACAAGTGGTTTGTGTAAAAAGTAGCTTCAGACAAAATGTGAAAAACATTAAAAACTCAAAATATTAAGCAGTAAATTCAGCATTATGATATTAAAACCTTACTGAATTAATAAAAACACTTTATTTTATTTATTTAAGTGTTGTTGTTTTTCATTTCTTTCCTCCAGATATTAAAATGTTTTTGTCTCCTATGATAATGGTAGAGGAACTTCCAACAGAAAACGGATGTATTCTTCCATAAAAAGAAACAGTAATTTTTTTAGGAAATAGCATAATTTAACCTTTTATTTTAAACTAACTCTTTTATATTTAAAATCTTTAATTACAATGTATAACTCTAATACAGTGCTTCTCAGACTTTCAATATTTGCGACCCAATATTCAATCATAATTTTAATCCCCGCGCGCCCTCCCTCGCTTTCAGAAAATAACAATGTATTGAATTCAATAGTACTATACTTTGACGCTAAAGCTACAATACGACTTTAACCTTAAGTGCCACCGGCTTATTTAAACGTCTTGCTCAGACAAAACGTTAATTGCCTGGACATATATATATACGTCTTTCCGTGAAGTACGATCTTTTCTGTGTACTGCTATCCATAAAATTATTCTAACAGCTTTAGAATGCAATAAAAGGACCTTGACAGTGTTTGCGAAGGATTTACCCATTTCAGAGTATTTTTCCTTATTTATTCATTTTCTTCCCCTACCCCCAATACATCACATACGCTCACCTACGTGGAAAACGGTGGCATTAGGGAGCGAATCGCGTAACTTTTAATCAACAGTTAAGATATTAATTATTAACCGTACAAATTATCAAGATAAGTGTTAATTTTTGTGTATAATTTTATATATGACAAGCCCCTGTGGGCACTGGTTATTATTTAACTTGTTCTTAACTTAGTATTGTTAAATTAATCATAAAATACATTGTGCAGTACAGATACAATTATATCAGTACAAATATGTATTTTATTTTTTATTATGTCAGAATGTATTTTGTTTGTTTTCAGTAAATCATTTTTTTTAAATAACCTTTTGTTTCCGACTTTTAAATATGCTCGCACCACCCTTGCAGAGTGATCACGCCCCCCCCCAAGGGGGCACGCCCCACAGTTTGAGAATCATTGCTCTAATACATTAAACGTATTAAAGGTTTTTTAATGTTGTAAATATTTTTTAAAAAATTCTTTTTGCTGTATGTTCACTTTGAAATTTATACAACATTAGCATTTCTAAACTTCCTGTTTGTACGTTCGGCAAGTTGATCTTCCAAACAAGGTTTCATGTAGTTTTTTCTTTTTCTTCTGATTGCAAGAGACCCTGAAGTAGAAATTGGTGTCCATGTTTAGCTGGTGTCTCTTTCCATACAAAGAAAAACAATAATGTTGATTAAAAAAAAACCATTAAGTGTTGTTACCAACTAAATACTGGTCATGCGTTGGTTTTCGATTTCGGAGGATCAGTGTAATAATGAAGCAGCAGTTATTGTTTTTTGGTGTATTTTCAAGAGAGCTCCAATTTCGCTTCCGATTACAATTACAGAAAGTGCTTAATGATTTCCGTGTTTTCCTTCAAACTGGAAGTGCTTTTACTCATATCGAATGCCCACAAAATAAATGACACATGCCCAAAACAAACAAACGACTGTTGCACAGATAACTAATTACGATTCTAGTAATGGCATCATTAAAGCTATTTTACGGTTCAGTTGTATTTCATCGCTCGATACCCACACATTCTAAGTTCTTCCTTAAGGTCTTTTGTGTTATGTTTTTCCATTCTTTTTACCACTTTCTCCCGTCATCTATATTGAAAAACACCATGTATGTTGTTTTCACTGCAGTGATACACAGCTAGTAGAAAATTGAGTTTTACAGGAAAAGTTAACTTCACAGCATAAAGTTAAATAAAATTATGGAAACCCTAGAAGATTGAAAAGGGTTTCCAGATTGGCAAATTTATCGCTCTTGGTAACAGATTTGGCAAAAAATGAGGTAACCAAAGAACTTCAGAAGCCGGTGATCCCCCCCCCCCTTCTGAAAAATTTTCATGAAGCCACATAAAAGTCGCTGGAGTTCAGAAGTGTGTCAGTCGAGCTTAGAATCTACTTGTGCATTGTCTACGATCAGACAAAGAGACTTTGTCTGTATTCCTACCAATAGAATGATTCTAGAGGGTCGTTTCTGGAGCGCTGTGGAGCTAGTTTGTAATGCGTGCGTTTGTACATAATCTGTTATGCACATTTATTTGTGTACACATGTCGGTTTATTTTTGTGTAGTGCTAGTCAGTTGTCCATTAATAAGTCTGTGGAGCCGTCAGCTGTTGCCCCTACGGTTTCTTTCCCCGGGAGAAATCATAAGATTTCTATACTTTTTCTATTCCTGAGAATTATACTTCGTTCCCTGGAATCACCAGGACCAAAACACGCAGGAATAGTTTGTTGGCAATGTTTGAAAGATTTTTAAAAATAAAGTCAGCAATTTTAAAAGCGTTAATCGACATTAAAGAAGAACAAATGATGGCCAATGTAGAGTTTGAAACTGTGACTACAATTGCAGCAGGCTTAAAGCCAGTAAAAATTGACTTAGAAAATTATGCAGTCGAAATGGAACTTTACTAACTGCAGAAGGTGTATTTTCTTTCGTTATTGGAGAATTGAACGAACAAAATTCAGAATTTGCAAAAAATATGAAATATTTTCTAATCCAAATGATTAATGAGAGAAGAAAGCGTTAATTTAATAGGATTAATGCAACACCTGAATTTTGGGAGAAAATACGAAGCAGCTACTGTCGATATTTCGCGAGTACCTAGTAAAAATTTAGTTAGACAAGCCCAAACGATAGAGACAAGGTTTTTCTGCGAAGAAGAGGAATCAATATCCAACTGACGTTGGATAAAAAATTAGAGAAAACAATTTACTCTAAAACAAAAGTATTATTGTTGACAAATATGTAATTTTTAAAAGGATGTTTCTGAATAAAAAGTTGACAGCAGCGAAGCATACAAATTGACGATAGAAACACGTAATTCCTGTGCGCAGTTATCGTAACACGTAGTTATCTTGTGCGTCTAGTCACATGATGTTTTTATGTGATTATGAAGTTACATGTATTTATCACAATTGTATTCCCATGTTCTTAGTTGGTAAAGTATAAACTGGCAACGACAGTTTCTATAAAATAAAATTATGTGAAATCTCTTATTAAAAAACTGAGACATACTATTACAACCATATAGGCGACATTGGCGTACTATTGAAAACATCTACTGGCGACATTTAATAAAACCGCATGAATTCTAAAAACGGAATACGCTGACGGGAATATGGAGCGCGTAGCCGAAAAATGCTATGTGAAAAATAATAAGTAATTATAAATAATCAATAAAAGATAAAGGATAACTAACTTTAGTTACTTAATCTCATTTATTTTTAATTTATTAATTTAATTGTTTAAGAGTTCACAATAAATACCAGATCTGTGTGTATTTTAGTATTCGAGCTTGCTATATCAACGAACGGTTAGGCTTAGAATGGTGGTTGGCGGAGAAATATGAAACGTAGCCCATAGTTGTTAATTCAGCGTCTACGACGCATGCGAAATTGAGGTAGCCAATTTGGCGAGTTATATTGAAAGGTGACATGGTTGCGATAGTACGTAAGTACTACAGTTTCTTATGATATTAAAATAATTCCAATTATTTAAGGGGAAACCCATATGTTTTAAATATAGCAACCGATGAAGCCCTGTATCCAAATAACTCGGAAGAATTCAAATATTATTAAGTGCAAAACACATTTTCAAATTTGGTTCGCCACATTTTCCACCCCATTTAATTTAAAAACCATAATATTTTACCTAATATATGCATTTTAATTAAGGCATCTGGTATGACTACCATTTTCAAAATTTCCTCATTCATTACATCCCTGAATCGAATGCTCATTTAAAGCTGAAACGGGTTAAAAATCAATTAAATCCTACCCTAAATCTAAATGGTGTGTGCAACAGGAAGTTTATATTTAACTTTTTCACACGTTTAATGAGAAATTTATTATCGTTTTATTTACCTCTTTCAAATGGACTTCAACGAGAATCTCTCGAGCCATTTGCTTTTCGACTAGCACACACAAATCCTGATATTTACAACCCATTAGAACTTCATTACTTCCGCCCAAAATCAAAAAATTAAAAACGCATCATGAGATTTCGAAAAAGACTTTCGTAGTATATTATGACTGTATACTTCAAATACATATTCACGGATAACGAAAAATAAAAATTGAAATACGCATCAAGATAATAAGATTCCCTATATTAGGAATTTTTTTGCATTTCTTGTTTGATTTTCGAATGTATTTATTTTGTAAACAGATTTGAGATTTGTTTTTGAAGTTAAACCTGAAATAATGATGAAAGAGGGCGAAAAATAAATGTACATATTAAAGTTTGGCGCGATTGAGGAATCACGCCAAGTAGCGCTTTTTGTCGAGTTACATGGAATCCAAGATGGTGGCCTAGCAGTAACAAATCATCGGGAAAATAATTGTAAAGAACTGTTTTGAAACATATTTTAAATGAAGAATATAGGAATCGATTAAAAATAACCAATATCAATCAATAATGAATGACAATGTAATATAATAAAAATTATATATACTAATAATTATATATTATCATAAATTATAATTTAATAGTAACTATGATATATCATATAATATAACTATTATACGTAATAATGTCCATATAATAATTATAAATAACCTAATTATAAATAAATATCATTTGTGTAATATTTATAAATAAAATAAAAAATTAATATAAATAATATAATATAAGAATTATTTTATACAATATTTCTTTGATATTATACTAAAAATAAAATAATTATTATATATTAAAATTAATAATAAATATCTATTAATATAAGTCAATAACTTGGCAATATTCCTAAAACTGCGAGTTCTTTCAATGAATTTCTTCGAACAAGGAACGTTCAAAACATTATTAAAGCATTACAAAATCATTATTAAAAAGTAAAATAAAATGGAAATATGTAACGATTTATAGCAATAATTAAAAAAGCACAGCCCTCACGATTTAAAAAAATATCCTGGTATTCACCAATGATATTAGAAATATCAATATTCGAAAATAGCACAAAAAACAACAGAAGACTAAAATAGTAGCCTGAAAAACAAATGCAATGGAAACACGCGGTTAAATTGTTAATATATTGTTGAGGGATTGAGATACAAGCTAATCTAATGAATTTAAGAGACGAGTTGTTATAAATGAATCAGGAAGGAAAAACAGCAAATAGATCAGTAAAAAATGGAGTTTCAACAGATAGAAGAATTTTAACAAGAACAAAGGTTTTAACCTACCTTATTTTATTTCAAGTTTCAATTAACATGTAAATTTAGTGAATAAATAAACAAAATCTGTTGCCAGATATTTTACATGAAAATAGAAACTTGTGAAAGTTAAAATATATTTACATAAATAACAAATTCTAATAACACATTGGAGTAACTTCAGTTCATAATCTAACAATTGTAAAAAAAGCAATATAAAAGAAATTCATTTTCAACTTAGTAAGGCTTCTCAAATTTTCAATATTTGTGACCCAAAATTCGATCATAATTATGGTCGTGGCCCCCTCCATATAATAACAATGTTCTGAATTCAATAATACTATACTTTGACGATGTTGTTGTTGTTGTTGTTACTGATGCCACCTGATCGGCAAAGGCCAGATCGAGGCCCACGAAATTCATCATGGCAAAGAGCTAAGTGAAGCCTGTCGTTAGCCGTAGCTTTGAGCACCATGCAGGTGACAGTACGATTTGGCTCATTTCCACCTCAATTTTGAGGGAGGACACCTGGGGGTGGTCAGGGGCCTCCCACCTCTATACCCCTTCCACCAACCACACGAGAGGACTTGCGGCTCGACGGCTATTTAGAGTACCCCCATGCCGCAAAGGCACTATACATTTATAAACATCCATATCTTTTCTCCTGGATTCGAGCCCAGTCCCTACGGCACCACAGTCAGCGTCATTAACCACACTTTGATGATAAAGCTGCAATACGACTTTACCTCTTAAGCGCCACCGGCGTATGTAAACGCCTCGCTCAGCCAAAGCGTTAATTGCCCCCGACGTATATATACGTCTTCCCGATGTACGATCTTTTCTGTACACTGCTATCCACAACATTATTTCGAAGACTTTGGAACTCAATAAAAAGACCTTGGAAATGTTTACGAAGAATTTACTTATTTCACAGAGGATTTACTTATTTAGAAAAGAAAGAACGTTTCTCTGCACTAAACTTAACTACGTTCAGTGGCGTAACAGCCCATGAGTCCCAAGGCCTACTGTGCCTGTCTCAGCTTACATGACCTTATGTGCTGGGGTGCATGTGTAGATGTTTCCGTAAGTGGTCGGTCTAACGCGAAACCTCCAGTGTTCAGTTCCCAAGCAAGCTTGGTACTCATTTATCGACCGAATGAAGGGATGAAAGTCTGAGTCGACCTTTCCTAGGCCGGGATTTGAGCCGCGGACCAGCGGCGGGGAAGCGCAATACACTATTACTCAGCCACTTGGCTTCCTTTCTGTGCACTGCTATCCAAAAAATTATTCTGAAGGCTTTGGAAATCAATAAAAGAATCTTGACAGTGTTTGTGAAGGATTTACTTATTTCAGAGGATTTGATTATTTATTCTTTTTCTA
>BMAV01027527.1:37775-58551 GCA_019973955.1 Trichonephila inaurata madagascariensis | reverse complement strand
ACGTAAATTTTATTCAGCTGTTTGCTTACTTTCAATAAATATATATTTTTTTAAATAATTTTTTGTTTTCGACACTTCAGCATGCTCGCGCACCCCTCGTGGAGTTATCGCGCCCCTAGGGGGTGAGCCCTACAGTTTGAGAAACGCAGCAGTAAGGGCATAAGCTCTAGTACAATATTTCCTGAAACCCTCTAGTAGAGGTTTTTTTTTTAAATCTTTTTTCATCTATTTTGAAGCAACAGAACCACTCAACGCGAAGGTGGCTCGAATCTGCGTTCTCTTAAGGTATCCGACTACGTTCGCAACCGTGATTTTGCAAAAGCGTATAAATGGATACTATTTATGATATTTAGTGTCACTTAGATTAGAAAATGTATATAAAGTTGTTTTAATAATAATATTACAATAAAAATTATTTTACAATAATTTGACAAGAAATGAACACAGAATGACTCATTTTCAAAATAATCTCCTTTTGTGAAAAATGCTTTTATTATAATAATATTTAGCCTGTCTATAGCTCAGACCTCTGTACAGAAGCTCAACTAGAATTTTTGAAAAATATAACTTAGAAGCGGGTTTCTCCATGTTTTACGACAACAGAGGGGAGACATTTTAAGAAAAAAAACGCCGATCATTATTTCAAATGGTTGTAACTCTGAAAATAATGCGATTTTTTCAAAAGTCATAGTTGAACCTCTGGACAGAGGTCTGAGCTATATAGATGCAAAATATTATTATAATAGAAGCATTTTTAACAAAAGGAGAATATTTTGAAAAAAGTTTATTCTAAGTTAATTTTCTGCCGAAATATTGTATTTAAATAAATTTTTTTTTGTCAAAATGTGCTTAAAACAATTTTATACGTGTATTCTAATCTAAGTGGCACTAAATATCATGAAAATTATCCATTTATGCGTTTTTTTAAAATCAGGGTTCCGAACGTAGTCGGATACCTTAAATGAAGCGTACGAAAACATTCACCTCATTTTGTTCTTAATATAATGAATGATGACAAGGTTTTGCTCCGTCAAGCGTGCCCATTCAGAGAGCGTGCGTTTTTATCTTTCTTCTCCATCGGGATTATTGAAAAGCAGTGGGAAAGAAGGTTAATGTCACGAGACGTCTACCAGATAACGCTACTCAAGTGGGCCCGAAGGATTTCGAAATGTGCTGCATGTGTTAATGAGCAATTTAATGGGTGCGATCCTGTAATAAAATCCGGTGATAAAATTTAAATATACGATATTTGCGATTTTATGTGTGTAAAAATAAAATATATGTTCAATTGGGTGAAATGTTGTTCAGTAATTCAGGATTTTCTTTAATATGTCTTTTTTTGTTGTTGCGATTAAAAAGAAATATGTAAAAACATTTACCAAATATTTCCAAAATGAAGCTCGGTTAAATATTTGCATTAATGCTTGCGATCACACAAGTTACAAAAAATATTAAAAAATGAAGACAAAAAAATCTGGATATACAGCTTTAAGGTATAACCCGAATAACTAAATATATTTCTCAGTTTGAAATCTTTAAGAACAAGGAGTTGACATTTTCCAAAAAGAAGAATGAGGCCGCGGTACCCGAGAGATCATGATCCCGAATTCGTAGCTGACCAAGTAAACATTGTAGTGGCGTAACGTTCACCCTCGCAACCCAAGCATTGCGGGGGGCCCATGGTTCTAGGGGGCCCAAGGGCTGACTAATACCAAGTACGTATTTAACCAATTTATAAAATATTAAAGCCAAAATCTTATTTTAGGGGGAGGGGCTAATATTCTCTGTTACACTAATGGGCCATGGCCAATAACTCATGGCTGGACAAGCAGTCATGGTTCACACGAACTCATGAGTAAGTGAGAACAAGTGAGTGTAAACAAGTAATATGAAAAAATTTAAGTCAATTTCTACTTCGTTAGAAAAACTTACAGGCGCCATCTGTTGCAGATAAATCTAACTTTGTCGTAAATAACGCAGAATAAATTCAAAATTAAAAAATAAAACTTAATTAATGAATTAATGTTTGAAAAACTTTATTAACATCAAGTGTCATGCACTACAAGTTTTTAAAAAAATGTATTTGAACTTGAATGGATGAATAAAAAAGAATTTTATTAATAATTAAAAAATTTTGAACTATATACACCCTATAACAAAAAAAAAAAAAAAACGATGCACCAAGAAGGAGTTTCCCGATTGTAATGAAATTTCGTATGCGAAGATATTTGTGCCGAACATGCTAATGGTTAAAATTTGGTGTTTAATGAATGAATAGCGGGACCTACAGCGCATTAGAACTGCGCTCTCAGCAGGTGTCTATAAGAAGCGATTTTCAATATGAATGCCAAAATTTCTGTTGCATTGCGATTTAGGATACCTTCCAAGGACTGAAAAAAATGATTGGCGCAGGATTCGAGCTCATTACAAGCAACTGTCAGAGTTTGAAAGAGGTCGTATAATTGGATTGAAATAGGCAGGCTAGGCAAATCGGAGAATCGCTCATTATATGGGTCGAAGCGATGCGGCCATTAGAAGATGCTGACAAGAATGGATGGACAGTGACATATTTCAGCGTCATGATGGTAGCAGTCGACCTAGGGCCACAGCTGATCGAGAGGTCAGATCTATTCTCAGATCAACTGTCACAGAGCCTGATTTATCAACCATCACACTTGCGACCCATGCGTGAGTGTCCACCACGACCATTCACAGACCTCTGATAGAGCGAAATTTACGCTCGTACCAACCGCTACGCCACCTGCCACTTACGCCTGTACACTGTCGAGCCAGATTACGGTGGTGCTTGGCTCGATCAGATTGAAATCTTGCTGACAGGGGAAGTATAGTGTTTAGCAACGAATTTCGCTTCCAGCTGTGCCCTGACGATCATCGAAAACGTGTCTGGAGACGCCCAGGGCAGCGTGCCGATTCTACTTTCATTATTGCACGCCACACAGACCCTCAACCAGGAGTTATGGTCTGAGGTGCCATTTCTTTTGACAGCCGAACCCCTTTGTTCATCATTAAAGGCACACTTACAGCCCAACGGTGCATCGAAGACATTCTGAGACTTGTTTTGATACCGTTCCTTTTGCATTACCTTGGCCTTATTTTTCAGAACATAAGGCTATACCACATGCTGCTATGAACTGTCTTACAGCTTGTTAAACACTTTCTTGTCCAGCCAGATCTCTCTTCAATGTAGCATGTCTGGGATATGATGGAAAGGCAACTGCAACTACCAGGGAATGTTGATGACCGTATCCAATGATTCGAGCAAATTTGGCAAGAAATACCGCAGGAGACCATCAGGGTGCTTTATCACTCTGTGCCACGTCATGTGGCAGCTTGCCTCCAGGCTAGAGATGGGTCAACACCTTATTGAGCTCGTTACTTTGTAACTATGCAACTCTAAAACAAATCATTCAATTTTTCTGAAATTTTAATCATTTTCTATTCCGTACATAATCTTGCTACCCATCAATTTTTGTCTTTATAAGACAACACTTTCTTGGTGCGTCTACCTTTTTTTTTGTTATAGAGTGTATATAAATAAATATATATATATATATATATATATATAGGGAGAGAAGTGAACTAATAGTGTGAATTGTGAAAAACGTTGCACTCTAAAGCAACATGATAGCTATTGGTGACAGACCTCTTTAATTTTGCATCACGATCAAGTGACGAGGACAAAGCTAGCAACCCCTTGTCTAAATATTCACCCCACCCAAACAGGAGGAATTTGAGCGTTATATATTTAACGTGCATCATCCCTTCTACACGGTGGGTCTTCAGAGGTACTAGGGCTCGAATTCATGACACGCCGGCCACGAATTCGTGACCATAACCCTTAGGCTACCACGAACAATTCATTCACGTGCATGAAAGCAAAAGTACTTTCTATCATTATCCAAAAAATTTATCGAGGTATTCCTTTGTCATCATTCCAAAGCTTCGATATTTTATACCAGACAGCTGTACAAGGGCTTAAACAAGGCCATCCACGATTTCATGACTAGGAC
Organism: Trichonephila inaurata madagascariensis; assembly: GCA_019973955.1. Classification (NCBI taxonomy): domain Eukaryota; kingdom Metazoa; phylum Arthropoda; class Arachnida; order Araneae; family Nephilidae; genus Trichonephila; species Trichonephila inaurata. The sequence continues at coordinate 54,520 of BMAV01027527.1, read as the reverse complement.
CACTTTTCGAGTTGATGATGCCACTGAAGACTCCCCGCACGGAAGGACTGATACACCTTAAATTTGAGGAGGCTCATAGACTTCACGTTAGCACGGGATAAAACTTAGAACAAAAGCCTCTTAGGTGTCATCTTCGTTCACTCGACCATAATTGAAAATTACCAGATCCTCATGTAGTTCCAAAGTGTGACGGTAGTAACGAATTCTATCCGGGTCTTCTACTAATCCTCTTGTGGAAATTATTCTTGAACTGTGATTTTAGTTCCAAATTCACTTTCCGTAGAGATGACTTGATTTTATGCAAATGTAACTACTATTTAAATGCCAGTCATTAAGTAAGCGAGTTAATGGTTAAGCGTTGATCGTTAAGCTGCATTCCAAGAGTTAGTAACAGTGAAAGGGGGGATCGCGCATCTTAAGATTAATTTTTAACGGAGAATTCGTCAGGAAGTGGTTAAGTAACCAAACTTGGAGCTGACCAAACTATCAGGCTTCAAGAACAATCATTCAAGGAGCTTCCATCAAGATAAGTAGTTTCGATAATTTAATTATCTGATTACTGGTTAGGGTTTCTTATTGCTCCCAGAACTAAGTTACAAAATTACAGATTTCGTAAAGTGTTAAAGATTAAATAAAATTTATTATTGTGTAATCCTGTCGGCTTCTTTCTCGAACCCTCTCTCTCTCACACACACACACATCCGTGACCTTCGAGACGCGACAAAGTTAATAAACAATCAATCAATCAACCGGAAAGAAAGATATTGAAATTCCCTTCCACAATGTCATAGACAGAAATTAGGAATTTAGTTTTCTCTTACATTTTTTTAATTTTATTAATCTGCATATTAAAATCGAATATATAATGAATTGATTGAAAATAATTTCAATTGTTTTGTACGGATGGATAAATAATTAGGTGGTATCATACATCCATTTCAAGGTTATCTAATCAAAAATTATAGTTTAAAAAAAAATTTTTAAAAAAACACGCTTTTATAGTGAATCGAACTAAAAAGTAAAAAAAAAAATAATTCTTAATATAAGAATAAAATGATTAACGAGAAAATTAATGTCATTGGCGGCAAAAGTGTGGGGTGCTCTATATTAATTGTTATAATTTCTTACTAGTTCTATTCCGAAATGCCGAGTTAGTGTAAAATTTATCACCTCTTAAACGTATTGCTTATAATGCTAATTCATATCATCACTCCTAAACGTATTGCTATAGAAAATAAAAAAATATTTAGCAGTTACAACATAAATTTTTTTTTCCACATGAACGCATCTTTTATTTTCTTTTTATTTCCATTTTTAGAAAAACTAGGCTTATATTATGGTAAGAAATTGCTGACGCATCTACCCTACCCTTTCTCACAAAAAGAACACCTTTTTTTTGCTTTATTTGTATTAACCACAAGCCTATTCGCGGTCTTAGAGTTGCATCTTAATCTTTTAGTCACTATATCTGGAATTAGTTGCCAATTCTGGAAATGGCATATGGAATTAGTCGCCAAATCTGAAAATGGTTTATGCAATAAGTCGCCAAATCTGGAAGTGGTATACGGAATTAGTCGCCAAATCTATAAATCATATTCCTAGTTATCAGGACAATGGAACAAAATTATGAAATTATTGTACTGTCAGCTCCAACTTGTCAGCTACTTGACAAGTTTGCCAAATTTCGAATTAATCTTACCGTTCAAAGATTCCGTTACATACAAGTGAAACTTATAAAAGCATGTTAATAAAAAAGATAATGTACTGAATTAAAATTAAGGAAGGAAGCTATTTTAAAACATAAGTATAATTTTAATCAGAACAGATTATTTCAGATACAAGCAAGTGTAACAAATTATAAGTTAAATCAGAATGTTAGTAAACTAATGTAAATCCTCTTAAATCTATAAACTAGGTCGCTACAATTAACTTATTTAACATTACCATAAATACTCTACTTTGCGTACAAGAGATTATATTTGCTTGCTTAGAAACGAATAATCAGTATTATTTACACAAGTATGCTGAGTGAATTTTAATTGAGGGGAGGGGGAGGGGAGAATTAACATGTTCAATAAATAAATAATATTTTGAATGTGTAATCTACTTTTGGATGATTCTAGAATTTCTAATGAAAATTCTTTCAACCATGAACATAACTTAGTGTAAAGATGCATCCTAATTGAATTAAAATCATGTTTAATTCTATCGCAGTCCAAATAAAATGGGTTTTAATTATACAAAGAATGTGACTTAATCATAGTTTCATACAGAGAGGTAGCCTCAATCGGAACTTTTTTTTCCCCTTTGATTCCAATTACTTTCAATATCCGCTTTTATTTGTGCTTTAACAAGAACATGGGCGTTTTAATCCCTATTTAAATTATTTGGGAGGTTAATTTACTCTCGAGTTGTATGTGTGTGTGTGTGTGTGAGATTGATGTTAAAATAATACACAAATTAATGATGTTGGATATGCATGTAAATATTTACTTTTGTAAACAAGGATATGTAAGGTAAGCTTTAGATTTCTGATATTGTTTTTATTTATATCATTATACAACCGCGCAATATACTACTGGCAAGGGACTTCATTATTTTTAGTCAAAGTTTGAAGATGAGCTCTTCCAACAGGCCATGTGACAATGGACTAAATTCCTGAGACGTCATTAGCCACATGAGAATGGCAACCACGTGTTTCTAGCCAATCAGTTCAAAATCCCATTTGACGTCATAGTCACGATAAATGCAATCATCTACTTTCAGCTAGTCAGATCATACACTTCGTTGTTGCCAAATTACGTTTTTTACAGAAACTTTTTTTTTTAAAAAGTAATATTTGTCACTTTATTTAACAGTGCATACATATAAAACAAGATGTTTTCTTAAATTTTTAAATACTTTTACTGAAGTTTCTTTTTATAACAGTTGAATATTTTTGCCCAACTATGAAATTTGAAATTTTATCTAAGTTTTACGAATAGAATAAAAAGTGCAAGTTAGAACCCGTGTTTGTCTTTATCATGAGACTGTCATGAATTTAGTCCATTGTAAGGTTTTATTTATTAACCCTCTAAGCGGTCTGCACTTAAAGTCTTGCCATTCTGGAGATGCTTCAAAAATGTACCGCACATATTTTTTTGCTTGCAGGTGGGGTTCTCAAAAGCGGTTGAGCCGTATTTCTAAGAATGCAGCTCGGCCGCTTTTGGGAATCTTGCTTGAAGGCAGAAAAAGCATCTCTGGAATGACGGAATTTTACGTGCAGACCGCTTGGAGGGTTAAGTCCTTCATCATCATAAGACAACATCAATGCGTTTAAATGAAAATTTCATGCACACTTTTTCCAGTGAATTTTATTTTCTTTAATTATTACTGTCATGTAACCCGCTTCCACTTAACTCCAGCAAATGAACGAGGGAAAAGGGAGCGAAAGTAATTGGAGGGTGGGTGGGTGGGTGGAAAAGAGATTATTTTTATGTAAGAGATTGAAGATAAGAAACGCAACAAGAGAGAGAGAAGAGAAGAGAAGAGAGAGAGAGAGGGATCTATTTTTTGATTCAGAAAAAGGAGCATTTGAAAGCAAAAATATGCCGAAAGAATTAAAATCCGAAATGGTAATGAAGTTAATTGGAGAGCAAGTTGTAAATATTTTTGTTTATATTAGTGATGACAGCTAAAAGATTACGAAAAAATAAAGCATTAGTTTGCGAAAAACTAAAAACCTTTCCCATTTCTTTGCTTACAGAATTTAAAAAAAAAAACCTTTCAGTTTTTTCAAGCTTTATATAGTATACAGCATTATATAAATCGTAGTTACGTATTATCGCAAAGGTATTGGTGACATTATAGGAAAGGAAGCACATGGTTGCCAATTCAGCGGGTACGACACATGGAAAATCAGGATTACCAACTTGGCGAGTTACCTTGAATGTTGGTATTGTTGCGATAGTAGGCAAGTGCCATAACATTTAAATCGTGACATTTAATGACATTTAAATCGTATATATACTCATATAAATATATAAGAATTCATAATTATTTAAATATGGCCTTTTACAGAAAACTGATTAAATAAACAAATCCAACAATGCATGGGCACGAAAAAGAACTGAGTGCCCACATGCAGAAATGTCGTATTAGAAAATGCAGTACATCCAAACAAATGGATGCCCAGAATAAATCAGAAGTTTTCCCTTCTATTAATTGGTCATAAGCACACACGCAATTTTATTTAATTAATACCTCATTTTGAAGCTGCAAGAGGGCTATTGGCGACGAACCTCGTAATTTTGAGTCTCAGTAAAATGATAATGAAGACATCTAAGTTGACATCCCTCCTTTATACTTTCACACAACAAAGACGTTAAGACTTTCAGCATCGACAAATTTAGCGAGTATCAGCCCCTCTTCATGGCGGGCCTTCAACGGCCTCAGGATTCGAACCCACGGCTAGGCATAAACATTGCCCACCCATAACCATTCGACTACACAAGCTTCTGTGTACTTTGGAGGGGGAAAAAATGTAACAAAATTGTAGCCCTTTAACAACAAAAAAATAACCACAAGCCTTGTTTATATAATTTATGATAACAGAGGATAAACTATCGACAGTAAATTTCCGAACCTTAAAAATTTTCTCGAATTAAGGATTAGGAACTATTATATTACCAGGTAAAATAATAATAAACAGATAAAGAATAGAAATCAATTTAAAATTAACATTATACTGTGACGGGCTCACGCGTCTTTTCTTTAACATGTCCTTTGGTTACTTTAGGGCCAAGATTAATGGCAACTCTTTTCCAACCAAAACCCAAGAAATGAAATGTGAAGATTAAATGCAAATTCGATAGCTTTTAAATAACAGAAGTTTCAGTAAGTGAAATGGCAATTTGGGGAATGTTATGTGAGAGATTGATACAATTGTGAAAGAACGGCCAACAGAGGTTATTCCGAAGATAAAGCCATTAGGTCAAGGTGCATACCATTGCACTGCGCAAAGATGCCACTCCCTAGTATCGGAGCTACGATTGGATTAGGGTAGGGTTAACTATTTAATATTAGGACTTGTGTTATTATTGGAATTGAGATTAGGTGGGTTAGATATTGATAGTGGTCCGAGTAAGGTTATTTCGACATTACTTGTATTGTGTGTTTATTCATCGTAGATTCTCACATATATAACCATTATCTAATCTATTAAAGGTTTAAGTTGTAGTTCTTAATAAAGTCATATTAAGAGCATGGCTACTTCTCATTCTTTAGTTGACCCTACACCTCTAGCTCACTCAGATAATCTAAGAGAAGGGCACCCTAGGTTCACAATACTCCCGTGTTATATTTCGTAAAGAAAAAAAAACCTTTAAGAAATTTAAATTTGAATTCCTCCCATAAAGCATAAATGAACTAACAATTTACACAAGAATATTATCCCAAAATATTTTAAAATGTTACCTTAAAAGTATAAATAATTATGTCATATCTCTTATAAGTATGATATTTATAATTTAAATTAAAATGGTATCAATAAATTAGATCAGCTTCAACCTACAAAAACTTGATTCCGTAAAAGGCTTACGGTTTGTAAAATCATTTAGCTATAAAAATATATACAGATATATATATAAAAAATAAAGATATATTAAACAAATATAAAATTGAAACAAACTACATTTCCCAATTTAATCAATTATTTTGAATAAAAATACATATCTGCATATATTTTTTTAAAAAGAATTAGTTTGACTGATGATTACAAAGAAATACAAATTCAAAGTTTAAGATTATATAAAAACTCATCTTAAAATTACTTTGAAAACTTTTTACCGTTTTCACTCAAAGAAGATATAATTCATGTATGAGTTTTTAGATAAACTACTTATTCATTTTTATCTGCCTTTAATAAAAAAAAAAAGATTATTATGTGTTCCAAAAGAGTATAATGAACTTTTTGCTATTTTTAGGACGAAATATTTTTTTACTTTAATTATTGATGCGAATTATAATATTCAAAACAACACGAATATTTATCATTTATCACAAACCACTCAATCATTTCCGTATCAAACGAACTTTGAGAAAACTAAACATTTCCTAGTCTTAACTATAAAGTTAAAAAGAAAAAAAAATGTGATGATTGGTTTGATATGGAATGCAGAGTTGCTACCGAACTCAAGAATAAGGCATATAAGAACACGATACAAAGAAAATATACCAGAACAGCCATTGACGAATACAAATATGCCAGGAAAAACGAAAAAAAAAAGATCCACCGTATTAAGAGAAACTTTCATGAAAATCTCTTAATGGATGTTGAACTTCTTAGGGGTGTAGGGGAAAGCAGAGCTTTCTTTCGTGGACGAAGAAGTTTCAAGCCGAGAACTGCAATGTGCAAAGGGAAAGACAGAAATATTTTAAGTGCAAAAGGGGACTTCTTCAAAGATGGAGGGAACACCTGAATAAGCTGCTGAATTCCGACCTGCCTTAAGAAGTTAGTGGATCAACAATCAGAAATTTACAGCCTATTGATTCCCCTTCCCCCTTTGATAGAAGTGAGCAATTCAACAAAAAACATAAAAATAATAAATCTCCTGCAACTGATAACACTACGTCAGAATTTTAAAAGCTGCTGGACCAAACTGTGTACAACTTCTAAAGGAATTCATTGAACATATTTGGGATAGTGAGACACTCCCCACAGAATGGAAACTGAGTACCATTTCCATGTAGAAATTATAGAGGAGGACTGTGGGTAGCTTAGTGGTTAGAGCATCGGACTCCAGAACGGAAGGCCTGGGTTCGATGCCCGATGTCACCAAATACCCTCCGAGTACACGCGGAGCACGTTCTCGTTAAGTCAGTGGGTCCGAAAGTCTTGTGGGCTGAATCACGAGTGCAGGGGACTGGAGAATATTTCCCTCCCCTTCTGTTCCATGCTTAAATTGTGGTGGTGGAGATCGGTGGTGTAGCCATCTATCGTCCCTTCGGGAATTTCACCGAGCTAAATCGTACTGTCACCTGTATCGTGCTCAAGTCTAAAGCCAACAGGTGTACATCCAGCTCCTTGCCACGATGAATTTCGTGGGCCTCGATCTGACTACGTCAGACAGGTGGCATTAGAAACCACAACAATTCTAGACAAGTTCAAGTGTGCATACAAAGTGATTTCACCGAACAGCTTGAGGTGAAAAATGGAGTGTGACAGGGGGATGCATTAGCATGCCTCCTGTTTAATATACCACTTGAAAAAGTTATTAGAGACTCAAAAATCAATATTAGGGGAAATACTTTTAATACGTCAGTTCAAAAGCTGGCTTATGCTGATGACACATAGCCATTATTACCCGATCAGCACCAGCCCTTAAACAGGCATTTATGGCATTAGAACAAAGTGCTAAAAGAATTAACTTATCTGTAAACAAGAATAAAACTAAATATTTACCTTGTTTTTTTTTATATAAAGTCCAACTTACAACTTAGTCACATAGAAATTAGCAATAATAAATTTGAAAAAGTTAACAGCGTTACTTATTTGGGAACGGAGATACATAATAAAAAATGAGCTGGCTCCAGAAATTTATAAAATAATCATTGCTGCAAATAGATGTTTTTATGCCTTGAAAAGTTATTTAAAATCCAGTTTTCTCAAATTAAGAACAAAATTACTTCTTTACAAAAGTCTTATAAGATCTGTTCTGACTTATGCATCAGAAACTCTTTCCCACTGACTTTACGTGATGAGGAAGCTTTGGGAAGTTTCAAGAGAAAGATCTTAAGCTGCATTCTTGGTGGGATCCAAGTGAATAGATCATGGAGATGAAGATCTAGCTTAGAACTTTACAAAATTTACAAACAACCTGATGTTGTAAGGTTTGTCAAATTACAAAGACTTCCACATAACTTAGAAGTGGGTTTATCCCTGTTTTACGACAACAGAGGGGAGAAATTATAAGAAAAAAACGCCGATAATTATTTCAATGGGTTGTAACTCTGAAAATAATGTGGACTTTTCAAAATTCATAGTTGAGCCTCTGTACAGAGGTCTGAGCTATATACAGGTAATATATTATTATAATAGAAGCATTTTTCACAAAAGGAGAACATTTTGAAAAAAGGTTATTCTAAGTTAATTTTTTGCCGAAATATTGTATTTAAGTAACTTTTTTTGTCAAAATGTCCTTAAAACAGTTTTATACATGTATTCTAATCTAAGTGACACTAAATATTATGATAATTATCCATTTATGCGCTTTTTTAAAATCACCGTTCCGAACGTAGTCGGATACCTTAAACAAAAACTAATCACAAAAACTAATCTGCAGATGAAGTTAAAAGTGCATCGCAGGCTGAAGTAAAGGACATGGCTAAAAACGGATTCCAGAAAAGTTTCGATGACTTTTAAAAGCCATGACAAGGGTTACTTAAGGGTCTTATTTCGAAGGAGGATGTGTTTCAGCAGTTTAATTGGTAATATTTTTTTTAAGTTATAGACTCAGTCCGGGAACTTTTGAATCCTACTACGTAAAACCATAACATTTAGATGTAAAATAGTTTAAATAATATTCCCATTTCCTAAAAAACACACACAAAAAAAGAATGTCCGTTTAAACATCCTTTTGTATTTGCGATTGATCAACAATTACTCAACGAGTTCATCTACGCAATGTGAATTCGCTCAAGTGTAGAAAAACATTGAAAATATTTAAGAAAAGATTGAACAAATTACGATAGCGTGCAAAAATAGATAACCACAAGCACGAGAATATTACAAAAAATCCGTAAATAAGGAAAGGAATAATTCTAAAACTGCATTTTATAGTTACTTTCGTGAATACTTTACTTAAATGGATTTGTAGGCTTTCAAATCCGTTTCGAAACTGCAAGCAATTTGATAAATTGGCTGAGCAATTTAAATTTTATGCTAATTTTGAAGCAAAGCGTGCTTTATTTTATTTTTAACTTGTCTACTCAATAGGTTAAATTCATGACAAACACAATCACGTGTTCTCCATTGAATTCAAAACAAAGTGATATAAGACTCGTAAAATTTAGACACAACTTCAAATAAGTAAATTGAGTAAAGATGTTCAAATGTTAAAATTCTGCAAAAAGTTTTCCAAATGTTTTTTAATAAATTCTCATTCTACGCATGTATTTTAAAATCAAGTGCATTTTATTTACCTATATGCGTCATTATTGTTGATAAATATACATTTTTTAAAAGAAAGTTTCTTCAAAAAGCAAACGTTGGCAACAGCGAAGATCAGGAACTGATTAGCAGGAATTTGCATGATTGCATTTATCGTGCGGCTATGACGTCACATGAATTTAGACCATTCATAACGGTCATATGATAAAGGCAAAAACGTGTTCTCCATTGAACTCATAACTGAAATTAGACTTGAACTTGTTTATCTACTTGTAAAATTAAGATACAATTTCAAACTTTAAAATTGGGTGAATGTGTTGAAGTATCAGAAAACATTTTCATCAAGAAAATTCTAAAATTAAAATAAAAACTTACATTATACGTGTATTTTAAAATCACACACACACAAGTGTATTTTTTTTACTTTTGAGCGTCATTATTCTTTATAAATATGTACTTTTTAAAAGAAAGTTTCTGCAAAAAGCAAAAGTTCGCAACAGAGAAAAGTACGATTTGTTTGGTTGGAAATACACGATTACAGTTATCATGTGACTATGACGTCACATGAATTTAGCCCATAGTCTTGTTTTGATTTGTCAAGAATGATATTCATTAAATGTAAATTTAAAGAATAAAATAATTCTTTATAAGTTATATTTTGCTTGCATTCTGTGAGCATATATATATATATATATGTATTCATGTATGCATGTATATACGTAATAGTTTATTTTTGACATTCAAACATTTTGACATTTCAAACATTGATATTGATTTATTTTAATGACATTTCAAAAAAAAAAATTCTAAGCAAGAAAAGTTCTTGTATCAAAAGTATGCTTAGTAATAAATTTAATTCTTTTTGAGAAATTCGAATTTATTTTAAAAACATAATTTCTTATGCCTGATGACAGAGATACTAATAAATAAAAGAAACGGGAGAAATAAAGTGAGAAATGAAGTCTTCATAGATTTTTCAAGGAGAATGGATTTAGAATTTCTCAATACAAGGAAAAAACCAGAATTATACTCATTTAAATTCGGTGACGGTGGCATAATTGTTGAAATAATCTTTAGTTGATCAATTTAGATAACAGTAGTTAAGAAAAATGACTCAGACTCAATGGTTTTTTTCAATATCTCTTCAAGATTTCTTAAGCATTATACTTCTTATTCCTTTGTTATTGAAAAGGTTCACACATGTGCCTTATCAAAATAAAAATATAAGTTATTTTTTCATTTATAGTTCATATTATTTATTTATATAATGCAGAATGATACATTTCGAAAGAAGAATAAGAAAAGTACTGACAATATTTTGCAGTTCTACATGTTAAACTACTCATTGCTAACACAAGATAAGGTACTATTTATTTTCGAATAATTTGGATACATATTGGAGAATAAATGGTTCTAAATTTCTTCACCTTTCATTTATGAATGAAAGTGAGAAATTGAGTGAATATATTAACGTTGCACTGTTCAGTAACTCGAGGGCTTTTGGCGAAGGACCTCGTAATTTTGAACCATAGTCAAGTGACGAGGATGACACCTGAGCAACAAGTGATAACAAGTTTCAAACAGTTCATACAATAATGTGCACTCTATACTGTAATTGCATTCGGTTTCATTAATTTACAGTACTAATTTACAAAAGGGACAGAGGTCCACGATGCCGTAAGGTAAGAAATAAACAAGAGTGGACAAACCCTGCCACTATTCTTTCCTTATGGCTACCAGTTGCCAGGACATGGCGGGCCCATAGGTGGTGAATAATGGAAAGAATCTCCAAAGAGCCAAAACAAAGGAAAAGAGTAAGAGATTAAAGGAAAAAAATCACTCCCGAACCAAAACTGTCGCTTCAACAATCAGAGAAATACTAACTAATCGCTAGTCAAAACCAGACTGACTGACTGATTTTATATATAGGCGAACACATCTCTCTATTTATATCCCTCGCAGATAATTCGAGAAAGACTCGTTTGCGTCATATCTCTTGAAATTTGTGAGTTCCTCTACTAATTTCTAGAAGAATCCAGAGGGTTCCGAACTCGCCAAAGAAGGTNGTACTTTGTATCATGCAGAAAAATGGCAGCTGGTAAACATTAAATAAACAAATATTAAAATAAAAGATTAAGTTACTTTTGTTAAAAAATAACATACAGTAGAACTTCGTTTATCCGAACGTTTATTATCCGGAGAGTCAAATATCCGGACTTCTCTCTTTTTCTTTTTCTTTTTTTTGTCAACTACATGTACTGCTCATGAATACGTTTTCGAACAATGCAATGCTCTACAGTTGTTTCGCGTGAGGTCAAAAGTGACTGGAAAACAAAATGTCAGGGATATTTGGGGAATATCGGTTGTGTGATTTAGTTAACATCTGCGCGGAATATTAGGTCAGTTTGTTTCCAAGTGAGGGGGTGTATACGTGCTCTTTTGTTGAGTTATGAACTGCTATGGCTTCGAATTCAAAACGGAAGCGCAACGTCTTGAACATAGAGACAAAACTTGAAATATTGAACCGTCTCGCGAAGAGAGAAAGTGAAGCGTCTCTAGCACAGCAGAAGACTGTGGATTTCAAATGCTAAATGATGACGAGATTGTGACTGCCATGCAAGAAGAATCCGACCCTGTCGACGATGAAACGGATGAAGAGGACAACAACAACAATGAAAGTAGCAAAGGTCCATCAAATGCTGACGCGTTTTCTGCGTTAAAGACAGCTATGGAGTGGTACGAACAACAATCAGAGTTCTGTCCTACTCAACTACTGCTGATCAAGAAAGTCAGAGACCTTGCAGCTAAAAAACGAAGGTGTACAATGGTAAAGCGAAAAATAAGTGATTATTTTCCACAATAAAGGTAAAATTGCGACATTTTGCACCTATTTCGCTTTTTCTTCAAGCACGTTTCCCGCATGTGATAATTTTCAATATTCGTATAGTGTCCAGTTTCATATATTGCATGGATAGCATTCGGCTTTCGGCTATCCGAACGTTGTCCGGTCCCAATTGATTCGGATAAATGGCACTCTACTGTATTTTTATTATAAAAGGAACAATAGTTATTCGTACTAACTATTAAACTAAACTAAACACAATATTTTAACGAAATAATTCATTGAACAGTCCTTAAAATCTTAGTTTGATGCACCGAGCTTAATCATGGAAAAATCTCTTTTACTGAAAGCCGGTTGACATATTTCATCCTCTGCTCGATGACTTGTCATTTCATCCGGAAACCGCAGAACTCTCTTCTTGGCTTCTTTATCGCCCCTATCACTCTGCGGAACATTCGCCAAGTCTTTGAGTTAGATTAGTACGAGATATACAGTTAAATACATTTAAAGCGAAAACAATTTAAGTGAAATATCGGTATACACTAAATAATGCAATGGTCCCTTGAAATTACTATGCATTTTCACGCAGTTTCTTCTCTTAACACGAAACGAAAATCGCTTAACACGAAATTATTTCCCTTTCTGAGAGGAGGATATTGAATCTGTGAGCCGATACTTAAATGTTTGAGAAAGTTTCCGTATTATTGGACTGTCCTACTGTATCGCCAGAAGAATTCGTTGTAAAAGATGAGGATAATGTGTGTACAGTCCCGATTATGTTAGACAAAGACATTTTGGAATTTGTTCAAAGAGCTCAAAAAATGTCATCGAAGCATATTCCGACGACAAAATGAAATGAATAATGCAGCTCCTGTTCCCACGTCATCTGAAATGAAGAACATCATGAAAAGTGTGCGCAATTATTTAGTCGCGCATTCCAATGGTGAAATGAGTTAACAAAATGGATGACATTGAACAATTTGTTGACAATTTGGTGCTAAAAAAGACAATGCAAAGAAAAATATCAATTATTTTCCAAAAACTTAATAAATGTTTTATTTTTCAAAAATATTGAGAAAAGTTTATATTAAATTACATTAAGTTCCAGTGAATATTTTTGTTTCATTGATTTTTATTAAATTCATGCATATATGTATAGACAGTGGCGCACACAAGGGGGGTGTCCTAGGGGTCCGGATCCCCTCCCAAAGCCGTTGTTTTTTTTTCAATTGATTATAATTCTAAGTATATAGTACGTAAAATTTAATTAAATATTTATTATTAATGATTAATTTTATTAATTAATGCTAATTATTTATTCAATAATTAGTTTTTTACTGTTTTTTGTTCCTGTAAATCAACAAAATCAAAAGGAGCATGATACAAGAATGTGGACTTTCGACCCTGGACCCCCCCTTGAAAAATTCCTGTGTGCGCTACTGTATATAAATAAAATATACTCTAATAAAAGTTGAATATATGTGGGGTTTTTTTCCTTTTCTTTTTTTTCGATATCTTTAAACACGAAATTCTTTTAACACGAAAAAATACTTCAGTCCCCTCGGTTTCGTGTTAAACGATTTTCATTGTAGTAATGCCTACATTTTTTTCTCTCCTTTCTTTTTGCAAAGGATGCTGCTATTTAGATTACATATATGGGGGAAAGGAATTAAAAAAGTATATATCCTGATCATATTTTTCCTCAATACCTGTCTCTAAGATTGAAATTGAAAAGAATATTGTTCTAAATTTTACAGTAAAGAAAATATTTTAGGGTGTAGATTTTATAGCATCTACATTTGTGAATAGCTCCGACTGTTTACGAAGAATAAATTTTAAATTAAAATTTCTGATGAGAAAATATCTTAAGAAATCTTTAAGAAAATAAAACTTAATTTTGCCGAACACAAATATCAAAGTATTAATGACTCAAAAACCATGCCAAGCTATCACAAATTTCATGTTGCTATCTTTTCTTTTATTCCTATATAATGGAAAATCCATTATATAACTAATATACGAATTTAAGAAACTGAATTTTTTGAGTCAGAGAAATATTTTCGCGAACCCTTTATATTTTTTCTCTTTTCATCTGTCAGTTATGCTGTTGTATTTTATTTGTACAGTAAGTACTTTCCATCAAAGTAGAGCGTAATATGAAACAGCGTTAAACGAGGTTATCTCATCATGTAAATAATGGGGTTAGGGGAAGATAGGTAGAAAATTGGTCAGATATTTTACCATTAAATTTGTTAATTATGTTTTTTATAACAATAAAACAAAGATTTATTCCTTACAAATATAGAAATATAATAAACGAATATACATATAAAAATAAATAAAATTCTAAGTCTTGGTTTAATGGCATTTTGCGTTCAATTTCGTCGTCAGTCCATATAGAAAGTCGTTTTTCCATTTCCTCTATTTTATTATATCTAGAGCGGGTAATTCTAGTTGCAGAGCTTGTCGTAGTTGCAGTTGCCGATGACAGTATTTTTTTCTTTATTCTTAAGAATGGTCCTTATTGTTGAAGTTGCCAAATTCAATGCAGCACCCATTTGAGATTAACGTTCACCAGTATCTAATCCTCTAATCACTTGCATTTTAGTTTCAAGTGAAAATGCTTTTTCTTGTCGCTCTATTTTCGTGCTTTTTTATTATCACCCATGATAAAAACTAAAAATCATAATATTTGTCACAATAGCAATCGTTATATTACATAAATTTATACTTACAATAACGGTAACAAATGTTTGAAACGATAAAAATACGTTCATATAACACCGCAGGAAAGAAGAAACACAGATAAACTGCTTCGGAAATCGGGAAGCCTAATGCTACGTTCAATTTTAATAGAATCTCACAATTAAAATAAAAGTGCGTTAAATCAAGTGAGTGAATATTAACGTCGCACTGTTGAGCTACACGAGGGCTTTTGGTGACGGACCACGTAATTTTGAACCATGGTCAAGTGACGTGGACGACACCTGAGCTGGCACCACCCCTGTCCTAACTACCAGACCAACGGGAGGACGTTTCAGCTCTCGACAAATTTAGCGTGCATCGCTGCCCTACACGGCGGGTCTTTAGTGGTACTGGGCTCGAACTCGTGACAAAGCCAGCCACTATTCGATACCTATACCACTCGGCTACCGCGGCCACAAGCGTTAAATCGAAACAGCGTTAAGCAGGGTCTTACAGTAGTTTTCTTTCAGTTTGACCGTCAAACCTTTCTAGTTGTAAAATATAAATAAGGGGAAGGACTATTTTGTGACTGAAAGAAATTGATTTTAGTCAGTTGTACATTTTCTTTTCCAACTCACTAAGAAAATGCGCCACACAAATCAATGTCCCTTAAGATTACAAACCACCTGTACTTTATTGTAAAAGATAAATATCACCCGATTCTTTGTACCTCTCTTCTTACCCGATGACCGCCCAGAATGCAAAACACGTGGTATCATATTCCTGAATTGACTTGGGTAATCTAAACAAATCTATTCCTCAGCAAGATAAGAATGAGAGGTACTAAATATACCCTCTATACAATAGTACCCTCTATTACCCTCAATATACCCTCTATTCAATTTGAAACCCTCTGTACAATAGTTCGTACCCCTATAACTGTGCGAAGAAGTATTAAATAATTCATGCTATGTATACACTTTTTCTTGGACGTGAAAATGTCTTTTAAACCAGTGGCACGTGTAGCAAGATGAGCCTCAAAAATGAGCGAGTCTCAGTTGCAACACTCTCACATTTCAACGAACCAGCCTGTAAAATAGACATCGTATCACTAGCATTGTCTCGTTTTCAAAAAAAAAAAAAAAGTGTGTGTGCCTTTGACCACACGATAGAATTGATAACTTCAAATTTTGCAATGTTATTTCAGGGATTAGTTCGGTGAATAAAAAACAAGGGGGTATTCGTATTGCCCTATAAAATTATTTATTTATATGTCTGTACTCCTAAAGTAGTATTTTTATGCGAAATATATATACAATCATATTTGTGAATTAATTGTATTCTAGGAAGGAAACATTAGGTTTATGGTAGCTGAAATGGGTTATAAATACTTTAGATTCAAAATTTTATTTAAATATCTATCAAAAAACTTCATCAAGCGTTGTTCCGTACTTCCTCGTGCTTTCATTTGGATCTTTGATGTCATTAAATTGAATTTTGATTTTAAAAAAATCAACTAAATATTTTGATTTGACTTTCAAAAAAATCTTCTTTAAAATTCCCACTTAAAAGTATGGGTAATTTGTTCAGAAGACCCGATCCGGCTTTGTGAATTTTGGTTGTAATTTAACAGTATTCAATTCTATCTATGAATCAATTTGAGCAAAGGGATTGGAAGATTGGGAAGAGAGGAATATCTAGGTCAAAACCTTTAAAAAGAGATTTATAATCAGAAGATTTATATCACATAATCTCTAGCTTATACTAGCTTTTGTGATGGTATGGCAGTTTTGTATAAATATATCCGGTGCTGTTGCAAGGAAAGTCTTCTTAATTATATTTTGTTTTCTAGTATTTAAATGATTTAATGTAGATTTTTTTTCCTTAATACCTGTATACTTAATTTTGTTATTTTAAATTTTTAATTGTTTTAATTTTCTTTTGTTTAATTTTAGTGTAGGATTTCTCTCCCTCTCTAAGCCTATTTTTTAAAAGTATTACATGTTTCATTTTCATGCTTCAACTAGGAATAGAAAGAATCCCTCATTCATTTTCGTAGAAAGAGGTGGC
>BMAV01027527.1:10572-29714 GCA_019973955.1 Trichonephila inaurata madagascariensis | reverse complement strand
CTCGTAGTTTTCTGTAAGCTAAATGAATTTATGCAATGTATTGAATCGAGGGAACTAGTTTGATGTTACGGGGTAAGGCAACAAGCACCGCTTGCTGTCAATGGAATGGAATCCAAGATGGCGGCTTAGCGGTTTCAAATCATCCGGAAGTTAATTTTAAAGAATTGTTTTGAAAAACATTGAAATTTTTTTTCAAATGTAGAATATAGGAAGAGATTGAGATTAACCAAGATCAATCAATAAATAATGAATATTAATATAATATAATGAAAAGGTACATATACTAATAATAATATATTATCAGTACATAATAATAATTATTATAAATAATAATCATATAATATAATTTAACAGTAATTACATAAAAAAAAGAAAATAATCATCGTATTGTAATATAATAAAAATTATATTTAAGAATTCTCATAACATAATAATTAAAAATAAATAACATAATAATAATTAGAAATAAATAACGTAATATCTAATAATATTTATAAATAAATATAATAAAAACAATTATTTAAATAACGAATATTAACACTTATAATAATAATTGTATTTTTATATTATATTGTTAATAAAATAATTAAAATGCAATGAAAATGGTTATACCTTTAAAGAAATCGAATTAAAATCGACTGAACCCCAGGAAACACAACACACAATTTTTACCCCAGGAAAAAAAACAATAAAAATTGGTAACCAAATTGTACTGTTATCGTCCATCTTGGCGAACATAAACGGCGCCTTGCCCCGTGATATCAAACCTAGCACCGAATCGAGAAATGGGCTTTATTTACTAAAACAGGTACAACAGGTATACTTTAAAATTATTTATATGCATTTTTAGTAAAAATTCTTATTGATATATTTTTGTAGAAAATTTACATTTAGCAATAGTTAAGAGGAAATAGATGAGTTGGGGATTGGGAGTTATATAACGTCTCCCACAAGCGCAGACATACAGTTTTTTAATTTATAGCAGAGGTTCCCAAACTTTTTTGTTTCATAGACCCTTTGCCATGTTTTTCGGTTTTGGGTAGACCCCCACTTTTCTAATATTGAATTTTCACGCATTTATCAACTTAAATGTCTTTTTGACAGTTTGTACAGAACTATTTACTTGAAAAGATTTAAATTTCTAACTGTAATGAAGTATAATGTTTAAAGCTTAAGACACGTATGTTAATTAATTAAGGGGGCTCACGCATGCGATGGGTTCAAAAACTCAAAGAAGTTTTTTTTTTTTGTAAATTGCTTCTTTAATATGTCTAGAATACGGTGGTAAAGGGATTTTTTTAAAATTTGAAGTCGTTATAAAGAAGCAGGTGTTTGAGAAGCAGCAGTTCGTAGTGCTTAGTTAAGATTTTCGTTATTTTAATAGGACTTGAAACCTTAAACGCGTTTTTCTCAAAACTGTGTTTTTCAAACTTTCCTCCATCATATATTAAGAACGGTTTGACCGAATGACTTCAAATTTATAGGGTAGTTTCAGCACACTTATATGCACCAAATGAACTACAATCATTCCAAAATTCACAATATTTCTGTTTTTATAACAAAAACATAACAAAAAACCCATGAAATTCGAAACTTTTTCTCCAGAGGTCCACCAAAATTCTAATTTTTGATACTTTCAGTTGAGTATAGTACATTCGGTGCATTTAAGTTTATAGATTAAAACGCTGTATTTTTTTAAAATTTCAGATAAACCAATCAGCCGGAATCGTGGAGGAAGTGAGCGTCCATTTTTTCGAGGCGGATGTGTTCAGAGCGCTATAACTCACGTTCTATTGGATATTTTTGGCTAAAATTTTATATACCGTAAAATCTCCGGCGTATAACGCGCACCTATACTTTCAAGCTAATTTTTTTAATTTTTAGGTATATTCGCCGTATAACGCGCACCCCCTGTTTAAGGAAGACATCTGAAATATTAATATACATTTTTTTATGTCTTGAAGTAATTTATTCGAGGTATTATCCCAGACTTATGAAAAAATAGTATACTTCTAGAACTACAACTGTTTTTGTTCATAAGGCAAGTTGTTTCTTTCAAATAAAGAGTGTTTCGATACATCTAGAAGTAAATTTTTTTTTTATGCCCTACCTTTTTTGTCATTTTTAAAGCTATCGTTTTTATACTCGGCGTATAACGCGCACCCTTAATTTTCGATCTTATTTTTTGTGTTCAAAGTGCGAGTTATACGCCGGATTTTACGGTACATAATCTTAAGATACATATAAATAAATGATAAAAAAAAATGTAAAGTTCTATAATTTTACTAGTCGTCAGCAAAGATTTCCTAAAAATGAAAGAAAAACAGGCCGTCACACGGGTGAACTCCCTTAAATTAAAATTTTATTATATAAAATAAGTGTTACATATGTAAAGTAACTGAGAAACAAATAGATGCTTTTAATTGGATATATGAATCTGGTGCTTCCAAAATTGCTGATATCGTTTCTAAACTTTAAGATCTTCGTTAGTGCCTATTCGGATCAGTTCTTCTTGTGATCTGACTCCCCCCTCCTCCCCCAGAATGACTATATTAATCCATTGCTTACTGTGGTACTACCATAGTCAAGCATTCTGAAACCTAGTTTCAAAATCTTAAAAAAAAGGACATTTAAACGTTGAAAATAGGTTAAACGCCATTTGTCTCACAGATTGTCTGTGACAGACAAGTTGAGAAACTGGGAAAATTCGGGATGTCCAATGTTATACTACTCAGCTTAATTTTGGCAAAAAACGCTGAAATGATGGTCTTCGTAGCTGCAAGTTAACCTCATTAAATTTAGTAAATAAATTTCTTAAATTGGTAAATGTGGTTTCCACTTTCTGGTTTAAATTTTCTTTTAAATTTAAAGTCTCGATCTGGTTTAACGAGATCCGCTGTCGCCCCCCACCCATAACACTTGATTTTTTTTGATTGTTTATAATCCTATGTATATGGAATGTAAAGTAAAATTTAATGAAGTTTTTGTTATTAATAATTAATTTCATTAATTAATACTAATTTTTTACTGTTTTTGGTCCTCGAAAATCAACAAAATCAAAAGAATATGTTGGACGGCGTATTGGAGAATGATACGAGAATGGTGGACTTTCGACCTTGGAGCCCTCACCACCTTGAAAAATTCCTGAAGTGAATAAAATTTGAATATTTACTAAGTACAAAATCCCATTGGAATACAAAATTCAATCAATCAATAAATTAAAAGAAAAATCTTATATTTACCATCAGCAAAGGAGGGGGGGGGGCGTCTTTGGGTCCAGACTTCCTTTAAAGCTCTAGATTTTTTTCCAATTGATTATAATCCTGTGTATATAGTACGTAAAATTTAATTAAGTATTTGTTATTAACAATTAATTTTATGAACTAATGCTAATTATTTATTAAATAATTAATTTTTTACTGTTAATCATCGACAAAATCAAAAGTAGCATGATTCGAGAATGATGGACTTTTGACCTTGGACACCCCCCTTGAAAAATTCCTGTGTGTGCTACTGACCATCAGCAAACAAAGTATAATTTTATTTAAGAACAAATCTAAGAGTGATAATTTTCGTATTATACTGTAATACACCACTAAGCATATTCTTTTAATTTTGTCTATTGTCGGGAACAAAAAACTATAAAAAATAAATTATGGAATAAATAATTAACACTAGTTTAAATTTTTATTAGTAAATACTTCATTAAACTTTATATACTATTACCTGGAATTAAAATCAATCGAAAAAAAAATTAAGGGCTACGGGGTTTCAGACCCGTGCCCTTGTGTGTCAATGATGAATATATATTATATCTGAATTTACACTTAAATTATTTATTAATGCAAAAAAAAAAAAAAATTAATTTTTTTTTTTTTATAATTATTATTAAAGATAGACGTGAACATTGTTTAAGTTATACTAAATAAAAAATTTAATGCTGTTTAATATGTAGCGTAAATTATTATATTATGATAAGAAATAGTAAAATGAGAATGAAATAAATGCTCCTAAAAACACACACATACATTCTTCAGCAAGAACAGGGATACTACAGGAATGTCCTGTTTTCCCATTTGTTGCCTCTGACTGACACGTAAGGAGATTGTTACGTCACGGTGGTCAAGAATCTGAGAAAGCAATTCTTTATTTTGTAAGCGTGTTCGTAAAACGACCCTAGGAGGGAAAGGTGTTATCTGCCTGTATAAGGTTAAGGTGAAAGAAAGGTCAATTCTGTGTTTATGTCCCAAATTTGTCTAAAAGGAGATTTATAGGCAAATTTTTCCCACGCGAAAGATATGCGATACTCCCTTAAATGGTTCAAGAGAAGATAAGGTTGCTACTTCTCTGCTTTTATGTCCACTATTTCTCTGAAAGGTGATTTACAAGCAAACTTTTCTCACGCGCATGAAAGGAGACAGTATCGATGAATTGGCGTTAAATCAGAAATGTTTTGTGTAGGCGGTATGCCGAAAATTTAAATATATACAGTTTCTTATATATAAATGGTGCGTCTAAAGTACAGAGAAATCAGTTAATCTGTAAGTTAGCTAAGAAATCTAGCGTGATATGGTCAAGTGAGGAAAATTGTTTCCTTTCTCAAATTACCTAGGTAATCTGCGAATTACCTCCATTAACTACCAGACACTTGTTAATCTGCACATGACCTACTAGGCACGTTTAAGTTAAATGTTATTTAACGTAAAATCCGGTGTATAACGCGCACCTAAGGCTGCAACTTTTAATTTTTAGGTATATTCGTCGTATAATGCGCAGCCCCCTTTTTACGAAGAAACTTGAAATGTACATGCGTAATACTCTATATATAATGTTTTGAAGTCATTTATTCGAGGTATTATTTCAACCTTTAGAAAAAAATAGTTTACTTCTAGAACCACAACCCTTTAAGTACCTTTTGTATTCCATTTCTTTTAAACAAACAGCCGTTCGATCCCTGAAGAGGTCTAATTTTTTTCTGTGCTCATCTTTTTTTAAAATCTATTAATTTTATACCTGGCGTATAACGCGCACCCTTAAATTTTGATCATATTTTTTGTGTTAAAAGTGAGTGTTATACGACGGATTTTACCGTATTTATGTTTTGATATCTAAAGATTCATGTTAATACAGTCGAACAATAATATCAACACATCATTTGATAGAGTCAATCATCAATCAATTGAAAAACTGCACAGTTCAATGAATTCAAAGATTTAAAATATTAATGCAATTAAGAATAAATTGACGTAATCTTATTTATTTAATTTTCGATACCTAAAGAAGCAACAAGCAAACAACAAATAAGTTGATAGAAAATCAATCATTTGAAAAACTAATACAAAGAATCAAATGGTTTAACACAGTGCTTCTCGAACTTTTAATATATATATATATACTTGCGACTTAATTTTCAATCAATATCTTCATCGCGCCCCCCTTATAATAACAATGTATTGAATGCAATACTAAAGGAATTTCTCGCTAAAATTACAATATACAACCTTATTTATAAACCATACAAATTATCAAGATATGTTTCAGATTCTGTATATGTTGCTTTTAAGTAAGCTACTTTTACGCAATAGGATAAGTGTTATGTTACTTTTCCTTTCTGATTTTTAAATAAGAACTGATTGTAAATTTTTAAAAAATCAAATTAAACATTTATTTCTTCTATCATCCATTTTTAAAGTCTAATCCAACATTTCCAACATCCTACCTCTGAGAAAACAGATTTTCTGCCGTGCCTGCTTTAAAGACAAAATATAGATCTTAGCTAAGTATGGAAATGTTAATATCTAATATTGAACCTTTGCTCTGCAAGACATACCCATTGGAGTGAACAATAATTATTAAACTTATATATATATATATATATACATTCTTGATTTAGTGTTGATAAATTAGTTATCAAATATATTTTGCAGTACTGATACATTTATAATTATAATAAGTATTATTTTTTATTGTGTCACAATGCTTATATACTTTGTTTTGCTTCCTTTCAGTAAATTAATAATTTTTTAAATATCTTTTTTATTTTCGATTTTTAGATATGCTTGAAACCCCTTTTGTAGGGTTATCACGCCCCCTAGGGGGGCACCCCACAGTTTGAGCAGCGCTGGTTTAACATATTATTACAATTAAGGAAATGAATTTGTGAAAAAAATGATAAACTCCGTTTCTAAATGTTTGGGATAAATTATTCTGTGAGGAGTCAACCTTCCCATTCAAAATTCTAAACGGAAAGGAAATGAGATGAACAAACTTTTCAACGTTACTGAAACGCAATTATGAAGATTACCTAGTTAAAATACGGAAAACTCTTTTGATTCTGCACTTTAATGAAACAAATCGGTTAATCTGCACATTAACGGCTTTCGAGCTTTAACGGTAACACAAATATCTATACACGCAACTATTTTTTTACACGATTTTGAAATAACACGATACATGAATTTAACGAATTTATTTTCCACACGTATTCATTACTCTAGCATGAATTTGGGCGTATATTCATTTTTACCATTAATTTTAGGTTATGCAAAGATTTTGTTAGGTCCAGTGATCGAGTTGTAGTGTATCGCGTGGACCTGTGGTGTGGTCCACACCACAGGTCCGGGCTCTATTGTTGAGCTGGACAAGGTCCACTCAGCCTTTCATCCCTACATCAGTGGGTCGATAAATTTGAACCAAGCTTGCTTGGGGACTTAAGGTATCCGACTACTTGCGACAACTTTTCTTTTGAAAAAATGGAGATATGGAGATTTTTTTGTGATTTTTAGATTTATTTAGTATATTTTATAGAAAAAAAATCCTAAAATTGAAAACAGAAAAATAAATTATTATTATTAAAATGTGAAAAAACTGGTGAAAATGTACAAAAAAATTACATAAACGGGGCCCGTTCTGTACAAAAATTTTATGAACAAATTCTCAATTTTTCAATTTTGATGTGTTACTTTGTTATCTATGTTTAAAATGACCTTCAGAGAGGTTAAGAGATATTTTAATTTTTACGAAAACTCTCTCTCTCTAGAGCACTTTATCTTAGTGATTATATGAAATTGCTTAAAAAAAAACAGTGATTATATTCACATAAAGGACTGTAAAATTTGAAATAAAACAATAATTGATAAATCGAAGATCAAAACAATTCTACTGTATACAGAACATACGCAAAAAATTTCAGTAAATGATTTTAAAAACTTTTTGAGCAATCGCTGTCCCCGTTTGAGATTTTTGAAAAAAAAAAAAAGATTAATAAAACGCATTTTATAAAGTTAAGGCAAAACTTTAAGTTAAGTTTGTGTAAAGTTATGGCATTTGTGCTTTTACTAAAAAACTCGTAGCTTTCGTTCTTGTGAATGGAAAATGAAAAACTTGATATTTTTATTAAGCTAATAAGAAGACCTATAAAATAAAATCATAAAAAAAATTTGTCAATTTTTGAAAAAAATCATTAGGGTAGTTAGATACCTTAAACACTGGGGATCTCGCTTCACACTGACCACCTGATCGGGACATCTGCTCATGCACCTCAGCGCCCAATGGTCACGTATACTGGGATGGGCACAGTAGGCCCTGGCCCTTATGGGCTGTTATCACCGAGTTTGAGTTTAGTAAATATTTTGTTATAATAAAATGAAAAGATTCAATAAATAAATCAATTGAATGTAGAATACTTTGTAGTTTCCAAGTTATTGCAATATGAATGGAAAATGAGAAAGAAAAATCAATATTTGTTTTGTTTTTTATTGTTTTGCTTGTTGGGTTGTAGGCTTTTCGCGCGGAGGAACATTTTTAAAAACCCAACTTCCCTTGCAGTATCTGAAATTTTCATTAACGCATGTTGTGAAGAAAAGTAAACTTAACAGTTTAAAACTATGTACTTTTTAAAAAACTTTTTAATTACTTTAAAAGCTACTTCGATCATATTATACATATGATGATTCAGATTCAACAATATTCTAAAACAATAGTTAAAATGACCATTTTTTGAAGACTACATTTTTTTTTTATTCATGGCTAGAATTTCATTTGGTAACTTTGGTTGAGCGAGAATTAGAAATAAATCGGGTACTTGATGGTTTTCATTTTTATCACAATGTGAAAAATTAAGCACATCTAGTTTTTCTTAGAAACCAGCAATAGACGCAAGTGTTACTAATAAATGTAAATTATAGCATTGTCAAGTTTTTGAATGTGAAACAATAAATACCCCCCCTCCCTTTTTTTTGTATAAGTGCTTACAAATAGTTATGAAAAGTTAGTCTATAGTATAATCATTTACTATATGATTATTTACTTTTTGTTGTGTGTGTGAACTGTTCTAAAAACAATACAGAGAATGAAAAAAAGTCTTGTAATTTTCTTCTTTTAAAACAGAATGTCAAATGAATAATTTTTTTTAAAAAATTATTTTAATAAGAAGT
Organism: Trichonephila inaurata madagascariensis; assembly: GCA_019973955.1. Lineage (NCBI taxonomy): Eukaryota > Metazoa > Arthropoda > Arachnida > Araneae > Nephilidae > Trichonephila > Trichonephila inaurata. Next base: position 21,279 of record BMAV01027527.1, on the reverse strand, counting down.
GAAAAAAAAAAAAAAACTCACATCGTTAACGTCATCAGAATACAACGAATTAAATGGGCAGGCCACGTTGTCAGAATGTACAAAGACCACACCACTAAAAAAAGTTTTCAATGCCCAACCAATTGACAACGGAGAAAAGACAGGCCAAATCTTAGATGGATTGATAGCCTAGAAAAAGATTTCCTAGTTTTGAGAACTAAAATTGGAGAACACTAGCAGGAAGAAGGCTGACCTGGAGAAAGCTTCTTGAGGAGGCCAAGGCCCAACCCTGGGCTGTCGAGCTACTGAGAAAGGAAGGAAGAAATGAAAAAAAAAAAAAATGCATATTTAGATAATATTTCTTATAATTCCCAAAAGAATACTGTGAAGTATATATACGAATCAGGAAAATCATACAGAACTTATATTAGTAATGAGAAATTGTTTTGATTTGACAAGTGTTCGAGTTTTGAAATGAAAAATATTCCGTGAATTTTGAATTAGTTTTGTAAAAGGTTCTGTTCATAAAATTCTTACTAATAACCTGGGGAAAATACCTTTTCAAAACGTTGTATGATTATAAAAGCGCTTTCTGTAAAGAAACCACGATTTATGCAAATGAGGGTTGCTGTTTAAAAGTCAAGTGAAGAGACAAGTTAACGAGTGGATGATTATTGTTGTCATACGGAGTTAAAGATGACAAAGTGAAAAACAGCGGGATTCTCAAGAAAAAGGACTTGATGCACAGAGACGACTTAGGACTTTTTGGGGATCTGGCCTCTTTGCAAAAGTAGGCGCCGGCTATAACCCATAAAAGTATACAGGGCATAGCGCACGTTGTAGAAAATACCTGTACAAATAATAACCCGCAACAGATGTGCATGGCTTACAATCGCACAAGCCGGCTCGACCGACTTTCGCCTTTTGACTGAATGAGTAATGATGATGTATAATGGTAGGCCTAGGCCTATACATGGATGAAGGTCATCATATGTAGCAGTTGACATATAATCCGAAATTACCAGTTTTTTTGAGAATACAACCGCAGAAATAAAATTTGACCGTTAAAATTATTCGAATCATGATATTAAGGCTAAGTCGAGAACAAGACGAGGACCCCATTGTGGTCGAGGCCCTGCGGCGGGCCTAGTTGGCCCATGCCTTAAGAAGCCCCTGATCCGAACGTTCGGAACCGTGATTTTAAAAAAGCGCATAAATAGATAATTTTCATGATATTTAGTGTCATTTATATTAGAATACATGTATAAAATTATTTTAAGGACATTTTGATAAAAAAAAATATTATTTAAATACAATATTTGGGCAAAAAATTTACTTAGAATAACCTTTTTTTCAAAATGTTCTCCTTTTATAAAAAATGCTTCTAAAATAATCATATTTTGTGTGTGTGTGTATGTGTGTGCTTATATAAAATGAAGACTTCTCCAGAGAGTCTGAACTATTTTTTTTTATTTTTTCACAATATTTTCTGAGTTACTACCGATTGAAATAATTATCGGCATTTTTTTCTTAAAATTTCTGCCCTCTGTTGTCGTAAAACATGGATAAACGCACTTCTAATTTATATATTTCAAAAATTCTAGAGCCTCTGTACAGAGGTCTGAGATATATACAGGGAAAATATATTATTACGATAGAAGCATTTTTCACAAAAGAAGAATATTTTGAAAAAGGGCCATTCTATGTTCATTTTTTATCAAAATATTGTACTTAAATAATTTTTTATTGTAATACTATTCTGAAAAAAATTTTAAATACATTTTATAATCCAAGTGACACTAAATATCATAAATATTATCCATTTATACGCTTTTGCAAAATCACGGTTCCGAACGTAGCCGGATACCTAAGATATTTGGGGTGATTGAGTTACCCGTGCGACCACTTTAGTTCCAAAATATTGCCTAAGAACAGGCTACATTTTCCCCCTGTGAACGACTTAGAGGTCTCATTGTGGTTTATAAGTGTAAAAACAGAATATAAATAAAGAAATGGGCACATCTATGATCTTTATTGGAAGAAGTTGATACTTCGGAAAAGAAAATTGATCAAACAAGGGAATATATAACCTGGTGAAATAATAGATATTAATTATAATAACGAAAATAAATTGGAGAAAAGCGATAAACATGGAATGTTTGAGTCTAAAGGAAGATTTTAAATGCTACGTAAAGAACTAGAACAAAAAAGATATGAAGCCACAAGACACCTGCGCCCTGTCAAAAAGGCACAAGCAAGAAGTTCATCAGCTAATGTCGATCATCAAAGGCAGTGCCGGTTTATCCCATGAGCGCTTGGGGCAGACGCTCATGGTTTCAGAGAAGCCCATAAGGTCCCGGATAAGCTGGACTTAACCACATTTTCTGCTTAAAAATTTCGATCCTTTAGTGCCAAGAGGGCACCTGTAGATCTTCTGCGCCCAGGATCCGAAATGAGCTTAAATCGGCCCTGTTCAAACTACAATAACTTGAACAAAGTATGGCAGTTTTGCCTACAAATCTCATTCTTGTAATGTTAGTGAAAAGTGTCTGTGATTTGTGTTCGTTGTTAAAGTCACACACATTTGAAACATTTCAGTTCAGTTTAATTGATGTTTTTCTCAAATTATCAAAGAACAATTTAAAAGTCCTTAAAAGTAGGTAAGTATGCTTTCTCTTAGTTAAATTATTCACTGGAATTACGACTTTTATCATGTTCAATAAAAATAATTATAAGAAAAGGAGTGGGGGTGACTGAGTCACCCCGCGTGATGTTAATATCGAGTTCGCGCCTTCTTCCAGGTTAAAGACGACTTCTTATAAATACCTCACTCCCCAATTTACGTGTCTTTGTGATGCTCAGTTTCATAGCTCTAATATTCCACACAATAACTTTCAGCGAGTCTTAAATTCAAAAAAGTGGTTAAACAAAATCGTGTGTTACCTGTCCATAGACGTATCATTGATACGGGGCTCCAACGCTTTAGGGGTCCCAAAATGTGTGAGCAGAAATCGCAAAATGTTAAGGAGCCTCGAGAAAGAATCCTCAAAGAATTTTGATATAGGGCCTTCACAGGGTTGATATAGGGCTGTGGTCTCACGATGTATTCAGAATTCGAAAGTTGGTTGCTGTCGTTGGTAGCAAAGATAAGGAAAATAACAATATCTTTATTTTGCTTGTGTGTTTATTTATAAGCTGGGTGAATTCTTGTGTTATTGATCCGGAACTCACATTTAAGTAGAGATAACAAAGTGCTTCTCTATACAGCCGTCATGTGCCCCATAATTGCTTACGCTTGTCCCGTCTGGGGTTATGCTTGCTAAGACTAATATAAATATTTTAAATACTGTGCAAATTCTTATATTCGAATGGTCGTAAAAGCTTGTCGCTATATGCGAAATGATTACATTAACAAAGCTCTAAAAATCAATAGTTTCAAAGCTCACATTCAAAAAATAACCATAAATTTCTTCAATAACTTGCAGCTTACAAACAATGCAAATATGATTAATTTAGATGTTTATAACTGCAATGATAATACCAAAAGGCCGAGAAGAATCCTACTGGATTCCTACAACCCGCCTTAGGTACTTTATCCTCGCAATAATTATGTAATTATTGCACCCTAGTAAACTTTTAAATTTTTCATTTTTTCTTCTTTTATTATTTTCCTATCTTTTATCCCACTGGGCAAACGTATTCCACTTTCTACTTTTTAAAATTTTACTTATCCCCATGGGCAGCCAGCCAGAGACTATACTCACTTCCACCTACAACCAATGAGAGAGCACCCACATAGCTCTCAGCCATGTATGAACCTTCCCCGTCTTGAAGATCATCTTAAGCCCCTCCTCCCGGATTCCACCGCCGCAGCCAATAGCCTGCATGCTACATCGCAGACTGTGTATTTCCACGAAAGTCAAGCCCCACTTCAAAGACTCTTAAGGATATGGGATTGAGGACTGTGTATCAGTCCAGATGCCCAAAAGTAGACTGCCATCCACTTGTGTTATTGATAACATTTTTCTTATATAGCATACCATTCTTCATTAGAACGTCTCCTGTCTTGAATGATTGATTTATAAACGAACCTCCTTTCTCTCGTGCTTTACTTGTTTACTAGCTGGTGAAACAGTCTTTTCTCTAAGATATTTTCTTCTATGTTCCTGGAATGTACATCCCACAATCAGTTCATTCAACGAGTTGAATCGATTCTTGGTAGGTATGTGGCATTTGTAAGCATTTTAAGATGTGCGAAATCTCAAAGTAAAGTATTAAGAAGAAAAGGACCACACTCACGAACAGCACAAAGCCATAGGTTACATTTCTCAAATCAAAGGTAAGAAATGTTTATATTAGATTTTGCATAGGATTTATAGTTCAACATACAATTGTGCGGGTTTTCAATAGAGATGGTTAGTTTTTATTGCTGGAGATAACTAAGGAAGGTTCAACCACCTCTTCAGATTTCTGAAAAAGTAAAGTTCCTTAATGTTTCTTTACTGTTTTGAGGGAGGGGCAGTGGTGCATACAGGAATTTTTAAAGTAGGGGGAGGGGGTCTAGAATTGAAAGTCCACCATTCTCCTATCATCCCCAATACGCCGCCAAACATATTCTTCTGATTTCATCGATTCTCGACAACGAAAAACAGTAAACAAAATTATTGAATGACTAATCAGCATTAATTAATAAGATTAATTATTGACAACAAGTAAATTAAATTTTACGTACTATATACATAACATTTTAATCAATAAAAAAAATCAAGGACGAATAGGGGGTTACATACCCGGGGACCCCCACCATCGTTGTGTGTGCCACTGGAAAGGGAGACTACATCTCGAGACCACCATGCTCTGATTTTTATTTCTTTTCTTTTTTTGTTATCATAAGCAGTTAGATTCAATCTATATTTGCCTTCCATGGAGAATACAAAATTTAATGTAATAGACAAAGCAAAAGTGCTCAACAAACACAAACTAAGTATTTTACGTTAGTCTATATACAGGGTGCCCTAAAAATAGCGCCAAAACTCAGCACAGCTAGATTCCTCGGTGTGTGTACATAACAAATGCCTGAAAAACTGTACCTGTACGATCCACAGTTTACTTGAAAAATACGGTAAAGGATGATACATGATGGTTCATGATGAAGCTTCGGTGCATTTCGGAGCTCTTGTACGAAATTATCTGGATAAAGCATACCTCGGTCTTTGGATTAAACGTTGGTGTCCAGTTCTATGGCCGCCACTATCGGCAGATCTCATACTGTTGGATTTTTTGCCTATGGTGCTTTCTCCACGAATTGGTGTATCGAGCCAGGGTCGTCTTAAGACTTCTTGAGGCACTGGGCCTCTATGCTCACCTGTGACACTTAAAAGTAGACAGTATATTACATACGCTGTCAAATACTCGAACAAACGGCTACTTGAAACAAATAAATGTACATACTCACACTCTCACAAATCTAGGTACAAACCAGCTCGATTGATTGCTGCCTTTCGAATCAATGAATAATGATAATAGGCTTAGGCCTCGAAGTGGACGAGGATCATCATATAATAAGGCAGACTTATCATTGTTGCCATTTGGCTTATAGTTCGAAACTTCCAGCTTTTCAGAGAGTATATCCAGGAACAACTTTCTACCATTAATTAATTTCTACCATCTTTCTACCAACTTTCTACCATTCATCTTACCCGAGAACGAGACGAGGCGCCAACCAAGGCTGAGGCCTTGGTCCCGGGTCCATGACTTAAGACGTCCCTATATCGATTCATAACTACACAAATGGACTTCGTTGTTCGTCCGCATGATGCTTATGCTATGCTTCAGTGGACACCACGCTGTTGCGACGTGTCCACTCATTCTTTTCACGGCGAGCTCAAGTCTGCCTCGATATTCAAGGTGGCCACTTTGAATATTTGCCTTTATAAATATTTGCAAATTTTGATGTTGATGTATAAGATCTTCTGCATTATCCTTTTAAATTGCTTAGAAACATATAACCCCAAAAATCATCGGAAACTTTCAGTGCGAATTATAGAGTAAAAACAACGACCGATCAACTACACACTATTAAGCAGATATTGGAGACAACGAAGGAGTATAATGTTACTCTTAACATCTTTTTATTGACTTTAAAGCTACCTATGATAGCGTCAACCGAGAAAATCTTTTGGAAGCTGTGTTAGAGTTTAACATACTGAAGAAGTTGGTCAATCTCATTAGAATGACACTAAAACAAGTAATATATAAAAAAAAAATTAAGTCAATTCCTACTTAGAACAATAAAGAAAATTTTTATTTTTGCTACTTTTTATTTAACAGTTACAATTAATATAAATATGTATGTAAATAGGACAGAATCATAACATTAAGTGGTAATTAAGTTTTTTAATTATCATTAAAGTATAGTATTGTCTTTTTAATTTCAGTTCAACTGAATGCTTTAACACGTGAGAAAAAAACCTTTTCAAGTTTTGACACTAGTCGCCAAAAGGGTCGCTAAGTCCCCAACGTGGCTGTATTTGTAATTCTTTAAATAATTAGTTTTAATCCATTAATTTTTATTAATTATAATTAAATTATTGTATTGTCATCCAAAATGATCCTGTATATAAAATCTCAGCTCAATTCAGCGCTTTAAAATGTATTTTATTAACGATTGAGAAAATTCCACCAAGATAAATAAATATAAATACACAAATATATAAATAAATAAATATATAGACAGTGCGAGCTAATAGTAGAAATTGAAAGAGTTTCATGTAGAATAAAAATTTTGTGAAATCTCTCAGTACTTTTTCTTACTGAAAAAGGCCTTCAACAGGGAGACACCCTTTCTTGCCTACTGTAACATCGCTTTGGAAAAGGCCATTAGAGACTTTGGTACAAGTGGTACTACTTTGTAAAGAACTGTCCAACTTCTTGCCTTTGCCGATGATATAGATATCATTTTTGTAAAATTTCTAATGGGCTAGGATTGGTAATTAACCATTGCAGATCTATTACATTCCCCGCGCGGAAGCTGGTATCTTTTTTTAGTGTGGCCCCATATAGGCGGATACCAATAGCCGCAGGTAATTTTGAGCCTCCGTGCCTCCACGGAGGTGCCTCCCTAGAGAAAGGCACCTGAGCTCTGATGATGTGAACTTGTACCAGGATTTAATTTTGCCGAGAGCATCCAAGCCAAACAGACACTTTAGGGATCTTTAACATGCCGTATAATCATACGACATGGTCGCTGTGGATTTCTTGCATCATGAAAATCCTCCGACTTGGGCCGGGGTCGAATACGCAACCTTGGGTACAGAAGGCCAGCGACAAACCAACCACGCCTCCCAGGCGGCGATATAGATATCATTGGAAGATCAAAAAGTTTAGATTTGTAGAACCGAAAGTGGAAAGCAGAGTGCATGCAATTTTCTCTCTTCAAGCAATCAAATCTCTCCAGCAATGGTATTCAATAATTTACAAAATAGCTGTAAATTTATTTTGTGACGGGCTCACGCGTCTTTTCATTAACATGTCCTTTTGGGTTATTTGGGGCCAGAATTAATGACAACTCTTTTCCAACCAAACCCAAGAAGTGAAGCGTGAAGGAAAGATGCAAATTAGGAAGCTTTTAAATATCAGAAGTTATAGTAAGCGGGGTGGCAATTTAGGGAATGTTATGATAGTCCGCGATTCAAGAGTGAAGAATTTTTTAGGGTAAAGTGACAGCCAACAGAAGTTACCCATGACAGAGAGCCCTTAGGTCCAGGTGCATACCATTGCATTCCTGTATACCGCAACTGCAACTAGGATCAGATTGATCGCTACTTCATTCGACATTAAAGTAGGAGTGACTATTTAATATTCGGATTCATGATAGCAGTGTAATTGAGCTTAGGCGAGTTAGTTATTGATAGTGGTCCGGGTTACGCCATTTCTGTATTATATATATTGTGTGTCTAGCCACCGTAGATTCTCTCCCATATATTATTATTATATAATCTGTTAAAGGTTTAAGTTTAAGATCTTAATAAAGTCATATTAAGATCATGTCAGCTTCTAGTTCTTCATTTATTCCTACACCTCTAGCTCACGTTGATAATCAAGGAGAAGGGCACCCAAGGGGGGCACCCTTACAATTTTTGGAGTTATCTTTCAGATTTTATCGTAATTTCGTAAATGTCCGTAATTCTGTAGATGATTCTCAAATAAAGTACATTACAAAGTTATCAACTACCATTCACTCAAAAATTGACAAATTTGTTGCGTATAGTAGAGTGATATTGAGAATTGTACCACATGCCACATGTGACACACGTGCCATAGGTTGCTAACCCCTGACCTACAGGATGGTTAGACGATGTTGAAAAGGGCCTCAAACTAATGGGAATCAACCGATGGAAGGTCATTGTTACTGATAAGGTCACCTAGAGGAGGATTAGCGTCTAAGCCTTGGCGTGCAAGAAAGGCTTTTGAGCTTAATAAGAAGATGTTGATGTGTCCAATACAGTGTTTTTTTCCTTTCAACGGCATTGTGACGTCTTCGATTGGGGTGAACCCCACCCTGTCAATTCTTCTGAAGTCACTATATCTATTCATCCCCAAACAGCTGTTGGGTGACAAGTGCAGGTAGCCATGGGGTCATTGTTTGTTGTCTGGCCTCGGTCAAGCGCGGACATCTGGTCTGGAATTTACAATGGCTAGGGAATGCCGGTGACAATAAGCATTCCTGTATGAAAGTCTTAAATAGGCGAGGCCTGTATGCACGTCGGTGCATAGAGAGTGGGGCTGTGAGGCCCAGGTGTGAGATGAATAGATGAGAATTATGGCGCCCTTGGATTCCAGACGGACGGGGAATGTGTTTGTGTTTGCCGCGAAAATGGGAGACGAAAGTGGCCCGGTCGAGGGCAGACCTTTTTTTTTGACCTGCCAATGAGGAAGACGAGGGCAAACCTTTTTCTTTTTTGAACTGCCAATGAGGAAAACGAGGGGCGTGTGGTGGACCCGCCCCTGGTGTTTAAAAGGGGTGAATTTTGAGAAGAGAAGAGGAACGGACGAGAAGGAGACTGGAGAAAGACTTGAACGAACGGAGAGGGAAGAAGCTTGGAAATAGAGCCCTGGAGTGAAACGGACGGGGAGAAGGAGACGGAAAAGATTTGAACGGACGGAGATAGAGCCCTGGAGTGAGACGGATGGAGCCCGGGATGGAAACAGAGAGTCATGGAGTAAACTGGAGCCTGGAAAAGCAAGGGATTGTCGAGTGCCTTGCGGAATAAGGATTGACCTCGAGTGAAAAAGACTGTCCGCCCGGCTTTGGCCTATTTAATGAATATTTTTGAATCTATTAAATACTATTTAAATTTAAAAATGAGGCTGTAACAAATTTTCTTGTGTACTAACAACTGACGACGTTACAGCATAGTTAGTTTTCATATTTATCTTGTAAACGATGGATCGTACAGGTACAGATCTTTGGGCAAATTTTTATGCGTTTTTAAAGAGGAATCTTGTTGTGCAGAGTTTGGGCGCTATTTATGGGACACTTTGTGTATTATTTAAGGTATCCGACTACGTTCGGAACCGTTGCGACATAGCCATCTGTTGATAGCTATGTCTTGAGGTTTCAGCGTAAGTTAGAGGTGTGGGATTATCTCAGAAGGATGAGACATTCTATAATTCTTAATATGACTTTTATTAAGAATTTAACTTAAATTACTTAGATATCGAACAAACTTATATTAAGTGAGAATAAACCAAAGTACGCCGTTTTAACTAACTCAGATCGCGTAATTAGATCACTTATCAATATAAATATATTAGATCCGCCTAATCACAATCTCAATAAATTACTAGCGATCAGAATACAATCTTCCTACCTTGGAGGAATACTCAACGGTTCAATTACTTTCAGGTAGACTGATGGGCTCGTGTGCAATAGTAGGCACCTTGTAGTTATGGCTGGATATCCGTGGTGCTTTTGTAGGCCGTCGAATTACACTTCCACCTTTTCCGTACTAGCTTCCTCTAAATTGCCATCTTTGCTCACTAAACTTTCAATCCTTTTAAAGGTTATCTTATTTGCATCTATGCTTCGTTTTACTTCTTGGATTTGGGTTGGAAAAATTTTGCCATTACTCGTGACCGTCAAAGAACGTAGGGGTTATGTTAGAAGAAGAACGCGAGAGATGTCACACCGTGATTTTGCAAAAGCGTATAAATGGATAATATTTATGATATTTAGTGTCACTTGAATTAGAAAATGTATATAAAATTGTTTTAAGTATAGTATTACAATAAAAAATTATGTAAGTACAATATTTTCACAAAAAATGAACATAGAATGACCCATTTTCAAAATATTCGCCTTTTGTGAAAAATGCTTCAATTATAATAATATTTTGCCTATATATAGCTCAGACCTCCGTGCAGAGGTTGAAATAGAATTTTCGAAATATATAACTTAGAAGTGGGTTTATCCATGTTTTACGACAACAGAGGGGAGAAATTTTAAGAAAAAAACGCCGATAGTTATTTCAATGGGTTGTAACTCTGAAAATAATGTGAATTTTTCAAAAACCATAGTTGAGCCTCTGTACAGAGGTCTGAGCTATATACAGGCAAAATATTGTTATAATAGAAGCATTTTTCACAGAAGGAGAACATTTTGAAAAAAGGTTATTCTAAGTTCATTTTTTGCCAAAATATTGCATTTAAATAATTTTTTTTGTCAAA